>ML779807.1:641020-697799 GCA_009831015.1 Picea engelmannii
AAAGGCTTTAGGTCCACGTGCCTTTCCCGCACTTCCCACACAAACGAACACAAAACAAAACAGGTTTTGACCCTTCCGTGATGATTTTTTCTTTCGAAATTAGGTTTTAATCTCTAGCTCGACCGTTTTGAGGGCGCCGCCCTAGTTCCATGGTCGACTGCTTGGAGAGCACAGCCGCACCCGCTGCTTCGAGAGCATAACCACGACCATGGCTGCCAGGGTCGCTGCCCTTCCACACTTGTTCAAGGGCGGCCCATGGATTCTGGTGGGAACACAACCTGGATCAATTCTTCTTATTCCTCATCACAATCTGCTAATTTTGGGTTTGACTTAGTGGCAACTAATGGGGAGAAAGAAATCCTATCCGATGGATGGAAGGGGCATTCAGAGAAAATATTGAAGGTCACTGGACTGGAGGTTGATTCAAAGTTGGGCCATGAAGTATCACCTTCGAAGACGTCTACCCACGAGGTTTTTTCTCGTAAATGTGAAGACGGTGGAAGTTCAAAGGTCAAGAAGGATGCTGAAATACAACTAAGTCCTCAACAAACTATGGTTATGGAAACTAATAAGACAATAGCCAAATCTAAGCGCATTCATTAGATTTACGAAGAGAAAGTTGCAGAATCTAGAGAAAAAGACATCCCTTTTCCAAAGCTGGAGGACCTTCTCATTGAACGGACCTGGTTGGATGCACTTTTTGGCGAGCTTCAAAATCCTTATATGGAAAATCTTTCACAGTTTGTGACACAACAAGCTAGAGGAATGATCGCATGTAGCCCTCTCCTGCTTTAGTATTCAATCCCTTGAACATATGCCCATTTGACAAAGTTAAGGTTGTCATCATCGGTCAAGATCCTTACCACAGTCCAGGCGAAGAAATGGGTCTTTGTTTTTCAGTTCCAAAAGGTATCAAGAATCCTTCAAGCTTAGTAAATATATTCAAGGAGATTCAAGAGGACGTGGGCTGCCCTCTTCCAACACATGGAAACTTGGAAATATGGGCCATACAAGGGGTTGTTTTTCTCAATATTGTGCTCATTGTGTGGGAACATCAGGCGAACTCGCATGAAAAAAGAGGATGGGAAGTATTCACTGATGCTTTTATTCGTGCCCTTTTCTTAAAAAAAAAAAGTCTGGAATTATTTTCATTCTTTGGGGGAAACTCAACTCAAGAAAAACAAGGATAATTGATACAAACAAGCACCTCATATTGAAAGTGACACACCCTTCAAGACTTTCTTCTCACAGAGATTTCTTCCATTGCAGAGTTCTGGATGTGTATGGGGATGGAGTTATGAAAAGGAAAAAAAATTCTTTCGTTTTCTCTGCTTCTTTTCCTTTGTTAACAGAGTACATGGGTTTCTCATGGGAGCTTCATGGGTATTTAGCATAAATTGAGGTGAGGCTGTATATTTCTTTAGACTTTAAAATTTCACAATCCTGTATAGCGCAATTTGGCTTCCTATGGTTTTTTAATTCTCCTATGAAATGGGTACAACTCAATAATTTGTTTATTGTATATTTTTTCTTTCCCATCATCCTTTTTTTTTTTGCATCACTCTATATCATATAATTGGATTAGGAAACTCGGCGGAGACAAAATCCCATGTTGGAAAAAAGACAAAATCCTAGTATTGTGGGTGGTCAAGCCCACATACCATATGTAAAGCCTAACTATTTCAGGACTCAAAAATAAATAAATGTTTTCTATAATCTCCTACTACAAAAACATCACATTAATGATAACAACATAACAACAACAACAATAACAACATAATGATGACATACCATCTCGTAAAATACATACCTCCAGATTGGTTGATTCAGCTACTCGTTCACTTGTTCTGGTCCTTACCCAAACTTCTTAGCTAAATATTAACCTCCCATCCAACATCCAACTAGGAATAACCTCTTGGGCTCCCTAGCTCCAAGGAATCCTTTCGGTTTCCTTACCCCCGAGCCCAAAGTTCCAAGCAACAACAGTGCCCCATGAGAGTTTTCCCTTACTGCTGAATTTTCCCATCCCAAAAAAAAATGAGACCTTCTCCAAGTCCCCCCTCTCTTCCTTATCCTCCCCTCTCCTTCAATTCCCCAACTACCTTATCCCCTCATTAATTTGCCAATATCATTATCCCTTCATTAATTCCCCAACAACCTTATCCATTCATTAATTAGTTCACCTACCATTTAATAATAAAATAATAAAATACTTATTTATTTTAATAAATAAAAATAATAAAATACTTATTTATTTTAATAAATAAAAATAATAATCAAAATAAATTTAATTTAACAACTATGAAAATTAAATAATCAATTTTGGTTGTTACATTTAAATTTTAATGCATTTATACTAAGAATAGTGTCTAAGACATCCTGAACTTGTATTGATATTTATAATATTGTGAAAAAAATGTTATTTACATGTATAATGCATAAAATGCATTAATAAATACATGACATTATTACTTTAAAACACAATTAGTATTTATAAATATTGATATTTATTACTCATGTGAGTTTGTATTTATATTTATAATATTGTAAAAAACACTATTTACATGTGCAATTTTACAAACACTATTATTATAACACAAAACACCAAACATATATTAATTTTAACTCTTGACTTTTAAATAAATAAATTAATAAATAAATGTTAAAGTATTACTAAATTATTGATAAATTAATAAATAAATACATTATTAAGAAATTATTAGGTTATTAAAAAATTAATACATTAAAAATACATTATTACAATAAAAATACATTAACGTATTAATAAATACATTGCTATAATATAGATACATTAAAACATTGATCAATTATTAATAAGTTAATAAATAATATATTAAATTAAAATTAAAAATATTAAATTATTATCATTAAATTAACTTTTTATTATTATCAAATAAATCTTAATATAAATAAATTTAATTTTAATATAATGATAACTCTAATTTTAATAGGAATAACCCTATCTCTAATCTCAATATAACCATATTCTTAATAACTATTAGCAATAATTGAAAAGTATAACAAGAGTGATATTTTTTCTTTAAATTTTAATGTTTTAATATTAAGATAAGTGTCTAACTCATCTTCAACTTGTATTTATATTTATAATATTGTGAAAAACACTATTTACATATATAATCCCGATTAATAATAATTGAGATGTATAGCAAAAATGATAATTTTTCTTTAAATTTTAATATTTTAATATTAAGATGAATGTCTAACTCATTCTCAATTTGTATAAACATTTTTACAATATTGTTTAAAACACCATTTATATGCATAATGCATCAAATACATTAATAAATATATTACATTATTACTATAAAACAATATTTATATTTATAAATATTTATCTTAATAACTATTAACAATAATTGAAATGTATAGCAAGAGTGATAATTTTTCTTTAAATTTTAATGTTTTAATATTAAGATAAGTGTCTAACTCATCCTCAACTTATATTTGTATTTATAATATTGTGAAAAACACTATTTACATGCATAATAAGTGTTAATAATAATTAAAATGTATAAAAAAATGATAATTTTTCTTTAAACTTTAATACTTTAATATTAAAATTAGTGTCTAACTCATCTTCTACTTGTATTTATATTCACAATAGTGTTTAAAACACTATTTATATGCATAATACATCAAATACATTAATAAATATATTACATACTATAAAACACTATTTATATTTATAAATATTTATATAGTGTTTAAAACACTATTTATATGCATAATACATCAAATACATTAATAAATATATTACATACTATAAAACACTATTTATATTTATAAATATTTATATTGATAATAATCTTAGCTTATATTTATATTTTTAATATTTTGAAAACACATTTTACATGTATAATTTTACTATGAATATTATTATAGATAAAAAAATAAAACATATATTAATTTTAACACTTAAATTTTAAATAAATAAAAATTCAACATTATAAATAAATAAATGTTAAATTGATTAAGACAAAGTGACACCATGATCGACTCACATGTCAAGCTCATGTAATTTTATGTCACATTTTCATAAAGCTCTTTGATAAATACATGGAAATTTTATATCCGATTTTCATAATGCTCTTTGATAAATCCATAGAAATTTTAGGTCCTATTTTCATAATATTCTTTGATTTTTATATTGAAAGAGTGAAAACAAGAAGAGAGAACATCACTAATAAACAAGAGGAAAGAACATCACTGATTGATTGGAATTTAAAATACGGCAGGTAATACTGTTTTGAAAAAAAAATAATAAAATCATATTTCAGAATTTAAAATACAGTAGATAATACTGCTTTGAAAGACAATTAATGAAAACATGTTTCAAACTGATTAAAAATCACATTAACTTCAAAGTAAAATCCAGATATATAATCTGCAATTCACACAAATAACATGATCATTTTATTTGAAAAATATAAAATGTTACATTAATTTCAACTTAAAATCCAAGTACATAATCTATTACTCGTAGTTATACGAGGGATTGAAACTATGAAAAATAAACATATTAACTTTAATATGTCGGTTTCATATCACATTATTTTCTTACCTATACAATGGCTTTGAATGTCATTTATGAAGGGCAAACAATTTTATTTTAATATATTTTTAATCACAAATTTATTAAAAATATATATATATATATATATATATATATATATATTTTTTAATATATTTTTAATCTTAAATTTATTAAATAAAAAACATAAAAAAAAAATGTAATAAAATTTAATATATTAAAATTAGTTTACTATTAAAATTAATATATTAACCATTTATATTACAATCAAAATTAAAATGCATTTTAATTTTATAATCATTAAATATATTATTATTTTTTAATAAATCATTAAATACAATGTATTATTATTATTTTGATTTTATATTTTTCTAAGAGAAAATGATTGTTATCTTTATGACATGTTGACATGTTCGTTCATCTCATTATGTTTTGGGAATTGTACAATGTTTAATTTCAGGATGGAGCTCATGAATGAAAAATAGCTCACTGATATTTACAAAGTTTTTTTCTAATTATATATATAAAATGTAAAACTAAAAAAATGTAATGCTATTTTACGAACATCTTTTTAAAAATATGATAATTGTAACTCTTATAAAGAAGGGTGATGTTCATAATACCACTTTTTTATGAGTTGATTTTAAGGGTTGTTTTAGCAAAATTAAAGGTTTTAAAGTCATAGTTTCAAAATATATTATAATTTTAAACCCTGAAAATTTAATGGTTACATTGAAAGTGCTACTTTTTTTTTTTTCCAATGTTGATTTAACTGTTTTTATAGCAAAATTAGGGGTTTTCAAGGATAAAGTTCTTGTTTTGAGGTACTTTTTCTCATGAGTAAGTGATTATGTTCATTATTCTCCTATTTCTCCTTCAAGGCTTAACTATATTGTTGTTTTTCATCCCCATCTTCATATATCACATCTATTGCCTTAGCTATACTATGTATTTCCTTGTTACTAAGTTCATTTCTTAAAGAAACTAAGAGCATATATGATTCATTACAACCTATCCATGGATCTTCCCCTATCTGTACTTTATTTCCTCTACCAATATTCCATAACAACCATTTTCCTAAGAGTGAAAATGTTTTCACCAATGCTTTCCATATAATTGAACCTCGTGAGAGAACTTCACCCTATTTGTGTATTCCTCCATTGAATTTGGAGCTATATTCTAGGCATTCATTATATTTCCCCACAATCCTTCATTTTGCATTAGCCTCCATAGGCTTTTTGTTGTTAGAGTTTGTTTACATTGATGGATTTTTAGCCTCATCCTCTTTCCTCCTTGGGTTTTGCCAACTTCTTCCGTCTAACCAAGGGGATGCCCGTTTTTTTCTTATTTTCTCTCAAAACTCTTTAGGAATACAAGCTAATGAAAACCAATATACATGGATCCCTTCTAAAATGGATTTCATTGAAATACAAGCTAATGAAAACCAATATACATGGATCCCTTCTAAGATGAATTTCATTGAGATGAAAGATTTCAGATTTCTTGCTTACCTTTTTTTTTTTTTTTTAAAGTGTGGATGGAAGGGACGAAAGCTCTAATTCCCTCCTCCTATATACATTTTTGTCCTTAGCATATGACCTCCAATCTTCTCTGTTTTTTGAAAATTCCAAATTATGTAATACCAATTATGAATAAAAATATAAAACCAAAACATAGACACTAGTGCTACATGACATCTTAGTTTATCACTTAGCATGGACTAAGCTTAGACTTTGATTAAGACATTTATATATAAATATTAATATAGATTACATTTATTTCTTCTCTTTAATATTATAATTATATATAAATAATATTAATAATTTTAAATAATATATGATTGAAATGTATTTATCAATTTACTTATTGTTTGAATTTATAAAATGAGAAATAACGCATATTAAATCTCAAATATAGATTTTATAAGGATTGTTGTAAATTGTAAACTTTAAGTCTCAAATATAGATTTTACAAGAATTTTGGTAAATTAAAAGAAATAAAGATAAATCTTCATAAAATCATAATAACCAAAGTTTGATAATTTATAAGAAATAAAATAAAGTTTTATAAAATCATAATAACCAGAGCTGAACCTGAAAATACTCTTAATTCCATATCCGCGACTTATAATTCATAGAAATGCCCGCAAACTCTCCTGTACAGAGTATGTATGGTGCTTAAGGTGTACCCAAGCATAAACCCTGTTTAATGATTTAATAATGAAGATGTTGAGTTATATGTGCAAGGACCTATTCAGAAGGAAACGAACAACATAAATTGAACTTGATATCTATTCTCATAGCACTGATCCAGGTTGAATGTTTTTCCCAGAACAATTTTATTACAAATTTCCATGGAAGTTGCTGTTAGAAGTCTGAAATTGCTTGCGTATAATTTATTCGCAGCCAACCCAAATAATAAATAAAATATCTTTATTTGCTGAGTAACCGAAAAGCCATCCTAAAACTGTCTCTCAGAGTAAATCGGACATGGGATATCGATTAAGCTCCAAATTGAACCCATTGGGCGACGCTGGGAATGCCCCCATTGACAACAAACATCATGTAGTATCCAGGCGGTGCAGCCACTCCGCTCGGAGGAGCCGTTACTGACAACGAGTAAACGTTCGTGGAGTTGGGGAGGAGGGCTGGCATGGAAGCTGCGAGGGTGAGCAATCTCTGATTCATGGAATGACTGTGTGTGGTGAATGACGGAGCGTAGATGTTCACTTGGACAACGCTGGCGGAGGTCAGACTAGCACGCACAGAGAAAACCACCCTGAAGGAGGCGCCGTAGCTGATGGAAGTGGAGGAAACGGAGGTTATCTGTGGGCGGAAGATGGCGTAAACAGACTCCAGATAGTAAGGGCTGTAGCTTTCCAGCCGGAGCTCTGTTGGGAAAGGCGTTCCGGTGAAAACGTAGCCGAAGTGGGCGTTGGAGCCGCCGACGAGAACTCTTCCGTCGGCCAATAGACTTGCGGTGGAGTGGTACATTCTGGGGATGGTGGTGTTTGCGAGGTTAAAGAAACGGGCGCCGAGAACGGCGCCGGGTCGGTAGAGTAAAGGGGAGAAAACGGGAGTGTTGGCCATGTCCCACCCGGCGACGCCTTTCTGGGCACCGTTGATGATGATCACTTCTCCGTTGGGGAGGAGGAGCATGTCGCCCATGGTCCTGGGCCCTGTCATGTTCTCCATGCTCCACACAGGATTGGGGTCTGTTATCACCATTCTTCCGCAGTTGTTAAGGGCGTCGATGAAGTTACCCGCTTGTGCTGAAGCGAAACCGTTGTCGGGGCATCCCCCGCAGATGAGGACTTCGACCTTCTTAAATCCGTCGGAAGCAGAGAGGGGAAGCATAACGGAAGACCCCGTGGAAGGGTAGTTTCTAGGGCCGGCCCCCGGCATCCTTGGATACGTCTTCACCACCACGTTGTTCTTGTAGTCCAGGAGAATTGAGTCCCTATTGGCGAAGATGAACAGGTTCCCGTCCGAGCAGAGGTGAAGAAATGGGTACAGATTGTTCTCCACCTGCGCGCTGGTTCGTGTCTGAGAGAGGAAAGGCAGGTTGAAGGTTCCTTGCCCGGGGGTTTTTGGAACGAATTCGTAAGTGAAATCGGCAGTGCCGCCCACAACGATGATGCGATTGTCGGGAAGGATCTGGTTGGAGGCGTACCATCGATTGTCGACGAGATTGGGAGCCTGCGATTCGTCCCAGTCGCAAGCGCCATTCGAGCAGGGGACGAAGTAGCGGATTCTTCTAGCCCCGTCCCGCCAACCCCCGGTATGGACAAGCGTCCCGTTGGCGGAGAAGGCACCGGATGAACACCAGGTATCGGTGAAGATCTCGAGTGGCCTGACCTTGTTGGTGCGCACGTTGTATTCGATGGAATGAGCCCAACAGTCGTGCGTGAGAGCCTGATCTTGCGGATTGTCGCGGCATCGACCATTGTCGAGCATCAGCTGCGAAGGACCGAAGTTGGTCCTGTCGAACATGACGACGGTGTTAAGATGAGTAACAGTCATGTGCATGGCAGACACTCCACCGTTCTGTACGAGAAGCTTCCATCTCCCAGGCTTCACCGACTGCGCTCTTGCCGTACATGGCCATAATACACTCACCAGAAAGATAACATAAAAACCCAGCTCAAATCCCCGCCCTATTTCCATTTTCCTTCAAAATATCGAACAATTCTCCTACACAGTTAGCCAGAGCTACATTTAGGCATTCAATTCCTTCTCTCATTTTATAGCGTCTTCAACTGATGAGGCTTGGCGGGTGACAGGATCGAAAGAGATCCATATGCTTATCGCGTATCTCATACGAGTTGACATGGGTTTCCGAATGAGAAAACAATACTATTCTACCGGGGCTTTCTTCAAACTATTTTAATGTTTTTCTTAAATATCTACCTGGGAAACAGAAATTCCTTCGCGCCATTATTCCCGCCCGATATTATAAATTAGAGACTTTATCTCCCTACATTTTGCTCAGCACATGACTAACAGACTGATTCCTAATTGGCGTCCATTAAAGCAACCACGTCAGGGGTTATTAATATATTCTAGAAAGCTCTGAACATAATATGTCTGATTTAAAATGCTCTGTGACAAAACCGATACCGGCCTGGCGTATCGTGCTCTAGTCGATGGCTGCTATCTCATATGTGGAATATGTTTGAGAATTCCCATTGTGCTGCTATTATTTCTTCACACCCAGAACTTCATTGCGTGGAATATTAGCATATATATCTTTGATATGCCTTGAAGCATAGAAGTGAGCCGCGTCGATTTTGAGTTTCGTGAAATAGCGAAAAGCAATTCCTTATCCATTTAGCATCGTCTTCTGTGTCGGACAACTAAGGAAGAATGGTGAAATGATTCAAAACGAAGCAGCCGATTAACAACTTTGCCTTCCGACTGACGTTCATCTGATCAAATGGCTAATTAATTGATATAACCATACAATGTGTTCTAAGAAAATCGATCGACAACTAAGTACTCGCACTTGATACAATTTGGCGGCCAAATCGCCCGGTCAACAAATTTTCCAACCCATCTTCAAATGATAAATGCTTAAGTTAAAATATACAGTTCAGTATACAGTGATTTAATATACAGTTTAGTATATACTGAAAACAGTTTAGTATCACTTGGATTTAACAATTTCATGTTGGATTTTGTCCAAATTTCTTAAAAAAAATATTCATTACATAGAACCTTTAAAATATAATTTTTTTTTTTAATTAATTAACTTAAATTTCTTTTAACTTTAAGTTTATACCTTAATGATTTTGATCCCTTGCTTATTCCAACTATATGTTATCTAAGTTCATTATTATGTCGAAAGGCATATACCTATTGGTAATGGGCTCTATTAATGACCTTTTAATCTAAAATTCTAATCTAATAGCTAACAATTGAAAAGCTGGCATATTCTTAGTCGTCCTCCCAAATCAATGAATGTGATTTACTTTTCATAACTTTCTTCTATTTTTGAATGCATCCGTTTACTTTTTAACATTTACCTAATCATATTAAGAAATTACTGTAGCACCATATAATTGCCACGTTTGGATTATTAACGGGTACTAGTTCAACTTCCTCCTCAGCTATGTCCGTACGTCTCCCCTCATATTCGATGGCTGGCCGACCCACCTATTGCATGGAGCATTTGTGTGGATATCTTTCGGCGTTCTCAGCCAATACCTTTCGACGTTCTAAATATGGATAGTAAGAAAGTAATAGTGTCTATATAATAAATAAATTACACACTGACCAATCTTAATTTTTTTAACTCTAGATATATAATATAGTAGTGAAGTACTAGTAGACTTTCCTTGCTTTTGAAATACTAATACTTTCTTTCTCCAATTTCATATGGTCTCATAATTCTATTTACTATTTACATTTTATTGCATGTTTTTTATTTTAATGCATTGCATATATCTTAATATTATAATGGTTTTAATGTGAAAATACTTTTCATCTTTTTTTTTTATCCACATGTAGTAGCTTTAACTCTAGATATATAATACAATAGTAAAGTATTAGTATGCTTCTCTTGCTCTTGAATACTAATAGTTTCTTTTCCCAATTTCATATGGTCCCCTTAATTCTATTTAGAGTTTATTGCATGTATTTTTTTTCTCAATTTCATATGATCCCTTTAATTCTATTTAGAGTTTATTGCATGTATTTTTATTTTAATGCATTATATGTATCTTAATATCATAATGGTTTTAATGTGAAAGTACTAATAGGTGAATCATGTCCAAACAAAGAAAGTATATGTCTTCCACTTATATTATGTATTTTGAAATTGGATTGTTTTGTGTTATGTCATTTTACTTGATAATTTGCATTTTCTCATTGTTGAAATCAATATATGAGATCAATTTCTTTTGTATGTTTATTCAATTAATGTATTGAATCAGTTTTCATTGTTGAATCACTAAAATCAATGTAACTTATTATTGTGTTATATCATTGTTAAAAGAAATACAATTACTTAATTATTCTAAGTCATTTTTCATTGTATCATCATGAAAATCAATGCATCTTAATGTTTTGCATTATATCATTATTGATATCAATGCAAATAGTTTTTCATTGTAGCATGTTTGAAATAAATGCATCCCATTGTTTTGTATTATATCATAGCTTAAAACAATTCAAGTACCTAATAACTGTGACTTTTAGCACTCATTAATTGATTTAAATATTATTTTATTATATCATCATTGAAATCAAGATATTCTATTAATTTGAGTTATATCAATGCTAAAATTATTGTAGCTATTCAATGATTGATATTGCATTATTGCATTGAAAAAATATAAAATGATAGATAGTTTAAAAAAATATGTTTAAATGAATGATAAATAATAATTTAGGAAAACAAAGAATAATAATAATTATAGATGAATAAACAAGATGCCCAAAACTTAACTTAAAAATGATCTTAGACTCTTAAAACAAAGAATAATAATAATTATAGATATATAAAGAGATGCCCAAAACTTAACTTAAAAATGATCTTAAATTCTTTAAAAAGTGATCTTATATATTTATATGATACATAATAAATATACAATATCTCATGTTAATTTTGAAGTCTAAAAAAAATTAATATCCAATCAAATTGAATTTTATAAAATAAAAAATTAAGGAGGCTTATGTGTACAAGACTTATGTGTCACTACCTTGTCAATGTCTTAAGATAAGAATCTAATATATTTTGAGAAAATCTAGGTCTTTGGAGTTTATACATTTTTTTGAGTTTGAAAAAAATTATTGAACTTTGGATGTTGGTCTTCTAACATAAGTTTGATATTGATTTAGGTTTAGTGTTGATCTTCATAATTATTTACCTAGATATTATAGAAAGTAAATTGTAATAATTATTGAAAATGTTATTGAACCAATTTTGTGTGTGTTTTTTATTGTTTTTATAATTAACCATTACTTTCAAAAGTTTAAAGATACATCAATATAATAAATATTGTAAAAACGATGTTGGAAAATTGTTGAAAGGTATTTATGTTGAAATGGTTATGTGAATTTGTCATAATTTTGTCTCTACTTAATTTATATTTTGAAAAAATGCATAAAGAATAGAAGGTTGATCCTATAACATACATTTAGACATGTCAAAATATGAGTCTTTGAATAGGATATCCACTAATGACATGGTTAAATACATTTTTCATTCCTTCAACACCTTCCATTATTATTATTACGAGTACTCTTCATATTTCTATGTATATGATTTGTGAGTAAAGAGACTACAGGTTGAATCTTATTTTTGGAATATCAAATGAGAGTATTATTTATTTAAATTTAAGATAAAGAGTGGAATTTACTTGGGGAAAGGATTTTCTTTAGATTGGAAAAAGTACCCTTAATATGAAACAATAGCTCAATAGTTTCACTCTAAATTGCTTTAAATTAAATAGAGAATTAAATTTATGAAAGTTAAAAATATTTTAAATTAAAATATTATGATATGTGATTTAGAAGATGTGTATGTCAATAACTATACATTAAATGTTTAAAGTATTTTAGGTTTTTACTGTATTCATATGGGAAAATTAAGTTTTATAAGTACCACTTTTTTTTGTGCCATGTCTTACATCTATGTAGAGGTATTTGGACACTAACACAAACTTGGCTTATGTCCATTAATTTTAAGTGGTTATTTATCTTTGTTGTAGATTCTTTCTATTATTATTTTCAATATCTTATTACATGGTTTTCTTATATTTGTTTAGAATCTCAAATAAGGGTTTTGTTCTTTTGGATTTGTGATAAATAATGTAATAAGATGGAACTTTTAGAAGCACTTTTTCCCTAATAGCCATTCTATTTCTTTAGTAATCTCAAATGATGTGTAATTGTGTTGGTTCCAATTTTCCCAATATACATTTTAGTATTTAGATTTCACAAATATAAAGTTATCTTAACTTTATATATGTAAGTGCTTATAATCTTCCTTAAATCACTTCAAAATGAAATTAAAATAAATATAATATGTTTTTTTTTCACTTACCATTTTTAATTTTTATAATTTTTAAATGAAAATATTATAATTTTTTTGGTTAATTAATATTTTATAACTTTTAAATACCAATGTCAACTCCACATTTAACATGGTAGAAATTGCACATTTCTACTCGTAATAGAATTATTAATCCCTGCACAAGCACGGAATACTGCAATCTACATAACTTATATGCATAGATTGTTCCAATAAATTTTCCATTAAAAAGGGTTGACTGGAAATCATATCGAATAATCTTTGGATTTTATCTCAAGTCCATTATATACTTTTATTTTTTAATATAGATTATTTTTGTTTTTCTAAATTGGGTTTATTGGCATCTCATTGACAATTGGGTTCACAAGACGTTTTTCTTGAAAATCATAGGTAGGCAAAGGTAGTGGGAGTTTAATGTTCCACCCTCCTCGAAAATCATAGGTAGGCAAAGGTAGTGGGAGTTTAATGTTCCACCCTCCTCTTGGCATGTCCATTGAATGATAGTCTATCAAACCTCCGTTATAATACATTGGTATTCGGTGTTGTCTTTGAAGGCTTTAGTGTTTTGACACTCCATGAATGTGATTTTGCTCTGCAATTAGGGAGTGGGCTTTGGATTTTTCCTACATTTGTCGACATTTCCTTTGCTCTATGTGGATTCTGTAGTTATCGTTTTTGCTTGTTAGTGTTGTTTAGCACTGTGCGACATTGTGAGGACACTCTTGGAGTTGAGGGTTGGCTAGATTGTTGCATGCATGCAGGCTTGGAAGATGCTTCTGTGGCTATCTCCCTCATCATCAATGTTACTGTTCTAGTTGACAGGGTGTGGGAAGGGGAGGCTGTTGTTGCACTGCTTGTGCTCGTTGACAGTGCTCTGCGGTCTGTGGGTTTTGTGGGTGTTGTCATCATCCCTGCTCATTGGTGTGGCTCAACATTGTGTGGGAGTGTGAGAGTATTGTGAGAGTTGAATATACATTGGGTTGTTGTGTGCATTTGGAAGATGCTTCTACGTGGTTATCTCCCTTCTCGTCAGTGTTGTTGCTCTGGTTGACGTTGTGTGGGAAGGTGAGAGTAATTTGTTGGATGCTTCTTGGAGATTGTGAATTGTTGAGTTGTTTATTTTCTCGTTTGTGTTGTGTAGGAGTTTGAGGGCGTTGTTGGAGCTAAGGATTCATTGGCTTGTTGGGTGCATGTATCATTGGTGGATGCTTCTGCATGGTTATCGGCATTGATGTTATTCTTCTGGTGGGTGTTGTGTAGGAGGTCACAACGTTGTTGGATGCTTCTTATGGACTCTTAGATTTTGTTCGCTGCTACCCCTTTGCTTGGCATTGCACAGGAGCATGAGGGTGCTGTGGGTGGTTTAGTAGTCGACGAAATTCAACATTGTGCTCTTTCAAACAATGGGTAGATATTTGGTGGGATGGTGGGAATTTGGTGCTTCCCCTTCCTCGAGGCACATCCATTGTATGCACTTCATTCAGTGGAGGCGTGTGTCTGGAACCTCCACTATTTTGATGTATTCTGGAATTTGCTCGGCACTGGCTTCGTGTTTGGCACTAAGGAATGAGGATTCCTTACTTTGCTCATCGACATTGTCTTTGGAACGTATGGGATTCTGAAGTCCTCTGAATGTGATTCTGCTATGCGACTAAGGAATGTGCTTGACTCTTGGTTGCTCTTTGGAATTTAGGCGCTATTAGAATTGAGGATTTGATGCGCTGTAGCGTGCATGCAGAGTTGGTAGTTGCTTCTACGTGGCATATCCCTCCTCATCAATGTTGTTGGGTTGGTTAGCATTGTGCAGGAAGGTGAGGGTGTTGTTGGATGCTTGTTGGGACTGTGCGCTGTTGTGTTGTTGATATGTATGTCTGTGTTTCTTTTGTTCATTGGTGTTTTCTCTCTATGGCTATTGCTTGCACAATTGGCAGACGCTTCTATTTGGCTATTGCCCCCCTCGTTGCTGTTGTCCTACTGGGAAATTGTTGTTCATTCTACATTGTCATTGTTAGTTGTCAGTGTTGTCCCTCATCAACATCGTGTGGGCTCCTCCCCCAGTGCGGGTGTTGTTGGTGATGGCTACGAGGGCTTATGATCTTGGAACGGTATTGTGGGAGCGTGTTGTATGTTTATCGTATATTCCCTTCCTTGTTTGCTTAAGTTGACAAAGGTCCTTGAGTTTTCGTTATCAATCAATTTTTTCCCTTTTCATGTAGTTGCGGTCCCTCTCTGGTGTTGTGTGGGTTCTTTCTTTGACTCATTCTTGTGGTATTTATAATGGTTTGGGGTTGCATTAGTTTTCCTTATGTGGTGATTTTTTTAAAGCATGATGTAAAGCATGGAATGAGAATGTGGTTATGGAATGAGAAGGTAGTTGTGTGTTGGGTTTCGAAGAAAAGTTGATCCATATTGATGGATGGTTCATTGTAGTACTTGCACTCGGTATAACCTTGGGTGCAAAGAGTGCCATAACCTTGGGTGTAAAGAGTGCCACGTATGTTTAAGTTTAATAAAAATGCACACCTTCTTGTCCTCTATACGGTGACATTACCACAAAAAGTGGTGTTATTTTGTAGTGAGAGTGAGTTCGATAAAACTACACACCTTCTTGTTCTCTACATTGTGACATTACCACAGACAATGGTGTTGTTGATTTGTAGTGAGAGTGTTGTTGCCTCTTGAAAAGATTAGGGAGAGACATAATTGATGCAACACACTACACTATTGATGTGTGTTCTATTAATATGAACATATACAATTATACAATATATTTACAAGAAGTTAAAATTAACTAATTAACTAGTTACTTAAGGATGTAATTATTTTCCATAACACTCCCCCTTAATTACATCTTGTATCACCAACTTCCTATTCTTAATCATAACTTGGCACTCCCCTTTAAACATAACTTGTTCCCAACCAACTCTTAGATTAATCTATCTCGCATTCCCCTCTTGTTAATCAAAGATTGAAATTCTTTGATTCAAAACCAAGCTTAGATACAAGTACACCTACTAACACCCTTGTACCTACCTAGTCATTTATTCCACAACTTGATGTATCATCTATCCCATGGTGAGTACTTCAGATTTCTCGAAACCAGGGATATGGTTTATTCCACAACTTGATGTATCATCTCTCCCACGGCCAATACTTCAAGTTGCTCAAAACCAGGGATACACGCTACATGATCACACACTAACCTATGTAGGCCTAACTCAATATGAGCTTATAGGGCTTGCTTTTAAAAATAAATAATCATTTCTAACTGCTCCAACCTATCTTCATCAGATTGTCGATTTATCCAATTGCTAAGAGCCAATGCCTCCACAAAATCCTCTTCTGAAAAGATTAAGGAGAGACAATTGATACAACACACTACACTATTGATGTGTATTTGTATCAATAAACTAACTAATTAACTAGTTAAGTAAGGATGGAATTATTTTCCTTAACACCTCTCTGAACTACTTTCGGGGTAAGCTATTTTTCCATTGTAGAAAGTATGGAATGACAATGTGGTTGCTATGTTGGGTTGGAATGAAAAATTTAATGCTAGTGATTTTTTTTTCCCATAGGACTAAGTGTTATTTGTTGGAATAATGCTTGAAATAGAATTGATTTGGGTTTGAGTTTGTTATGAATAGTTAAGATATTATCTCAACTATCTAGATTGTGTAGTTAAGATAGCAATCTATCTTAAACTACTTGTAATTGTATTTATATTATCATTATACATAATGAAAAAGAGTTTTTGATGTGAATCTTGATTTGCAATTTAGTATGAGAGACGAGTTCTCTGGATTAACTACCTCACAGGGAGAGTAATATAGTTTGGAGTGTTGAATTTTTATGTTTTGTGTGTCCATTACTTTGTATAAGATTATGCTTACCACTTTATGCTGTTGTAATCTCATGAGGAAGGAGTTGTCGTAACAGAAGCCAGAAGCTACTGTTATCATTCCAGACTGCAACGAATTGAGGATCGTTAGGATGTCGAAATTAGGAAGACTACATCCGAAGTTGGATATATGTCGAATTAAATGCAGTGGACCGACTATCTTGGATTCTCGAACAATTTAAAACTACATATTTTAATTACAACTCAAACAAAGATTTCCAGTGAGCCACGGTTCATGCAATCCTTAGACCGGAGCCAGTTTGGCCCCTCGATGCTTCCGAGGTTTGCAAGAGTAGATGGAAGACTTCGGGCTACGAATTATGCAGATCCATTGACGAAAATGCGAGTTGAGTTGGTCAACCACAAGAAGGGTGTGGATTATTTTGTCAACTGATCCGGAGCTCGATAAGTATCACTATCGATTCTTGAAGTGTGCATACAATGGCCATTTATGATGCTTTCCTTGGCATATTTGGGAACGAAAGTGGTTCTCATCAGTTCTTTAACGGATATATTCTTTTATGTCTTATGATTATTATTTGCAGGCTTGGTGTATTGTGGGTTTGCTGCTTGGAGTTTAGATATTGTAGATGTATTGTGTGTTGGCAGTTATCATTTTCTTAATTAGCTATGATTTCAATGATTATTGAAAAGTATTAGTATTTATTTGGGTTTGTAAAATTTACATGATGAAGAACCAATTACACATCAGAGTACCATAATTTAAAATTAGTGGTTCTTAATGTTCTTCGACGCAATTATTAATTTTATTGTGTCTACTTTATGTTAGATGCTGGTGGGACTTGTTGTACTTTGATGTTTCAAGATCGTAAGTTACATGTTATCCTTGTCTATATTGTTGTAGATGTGTTTAAATAAAGTCACTTCTATGATTGAATTATGAAAATATACAGTAATTAGATCACTATTCTATATAACTGTCGAAATTTGATCTTCGGGGGAATTCCATAGATGGTAGTGTATCTATAGGATAATGCAATATCGAGATTATCCTTTAGGAGTTCAAGAAGCGTCAATTCTACAAATTCGTCAATGATGGTCACAAGAGTTGTTGTCTTAAATGAGTTGAAAGGGAAGTTCAAAGTTGTGGAGAAGAAAGAGCATATGTGGATAGGACTCTGATGAAGATCATATCAAGACAAATATCTATGTTGAAATTTGAATATTGTAATTATGATATAATATTTGTAATGTAAGCATTATGGGAGGGTGTTGGAATAATACTTACAATAGAATTGGTTTGAGTTTGATCTTGTCTAATTAAGATAGCCATCTATTTTAAGGTACTTGTAATTGTATTTATATTGTAATTATACTTAATGAAAAATAGTTTTTAGTGTACATCTTGATTTGCAATTCTCTTTTCCGACATGACCAAGTTGGGTATGAAGCACTTTCGATGGCTTTTTGCATTAAATGTTATGGGATGCACTTTGGTTAGTTAGAGGTATGTAATTCTCTTTATTTGTATGAGCTTCTTGATTTAGTTTATCAGAAGATATGTACATTCATAAAAAGAAATTGCGGTGTTGATTTACTAAAAAGAAATTGCCACCCACTTGTGCGAGTTCCATTTCATGTGATCTACGTTGTAAATATGAAAAAGGTTTCATTTTATGTTATTTATATATGCAATTTGTGTACGAAACACTATTTTGTTAAGCCATATATTTATTGGAAATGAGTACATTTAATGATCTTTTAATCTAAAACCTTAATTTGATGTTTAGCGATTGAAAATGCTGGTATATTTTTAGTTGTCCTTTCAAATCAATGAATAAAGTTTACTACTCATAACTTCCTTGTATTTTTAAATGCTTCTCCTAACTTATTTACTTTTTAACATTTACCTAATCATATTAATTAATTATTGTAACAATATATAATTGCCACATTTACATGATTAACCTTTCTGCAAAGCACTAACTCAACCTCATTACTACAGATTGCCACGTTCGCTGCGTTTTCCAATTTAAATAGGAGATGGGGCCATGGTTACATTGTACAAAAGCCACGTTTTCCAATAAAATTGTTTATGTGGGAGGCAGGCGTTTCAAATAAGGCGCTTCAAATAAAGTTATTAAATTTATTTACTGGGAGATAGTCACTTCAAATAACTTTAAATAAAGTTATTAAATTTAAATTTACGGAAGGCTTGATTCCACGTTTGCCCATATTGGATGCACTAGCCTGATGGCACATTTGCAAATTTATATATTTTCTATCGCTTCATATTATGGCTTTGGGTTCATATATCTGCAAGTACAGTACGCATCTCAGTATTGTAATGGAATTCCAGACTGATTATATGCATTTTTAATTATTGGTTTCTCGATTGGCGTTTCTATTGGATTCTTTTGGAACAAAAAGGATAGAACATCATATTGGACTGGGAAGAAGGGTATCAGAGCAAAGCATAAAAAAAGACGAGGTAACATTCCTGTAATTACTTTTTTTCAATTATAATTTCCATATTATTTGAGATGTTATGACAAATTTGTGTTTTAGGTTTTCCAAGCATGCGGGCCAAGCATTGAAGGCAAGCTCGCCATGAACCTACCAGCCTTTGGTGGTTGGCCCTCATGCATGAATTTACTCTCTTTTTTAAATATATGTAATCTATTTCTTTAAATTATAATTTTTAAGTAATGCAATTTCAATTCTAGTTTTCAGGTTTTCCATGTTCTCAATGATTTTGTCTTTTTCAAATATATGTAATTTTTTTTTTTTAATTATACTTTTTAAATAATGCAATTTCAATTCTATCACAAATTTAGGTTTTAGGCTTTCCATGTTGTAAATGATTTAGTTTTTAAATTTTGCATGCTATCATTGATTCAGTTTTTAGGTTTTTCATTTTATGAGAGATTTTGTTTCTAGATTTTCCCTCAACTTTTTGTTGATGTATGTACAAATAATGAAGCAGATCTGTTTAAATTAATATGTAAGTGTAGAAATAATTAGAGTGATTAGCATAATTCAATTATTAATATCCATTTTTAATTTAAATGTTTACTACATTTAAGTTTTTTATTTTTTTATTTTTATTTAGGGGTGGAGGCCAACGTCTTCCCATTATTGACGAGGTGGTTCCCTTCAGGTTAATTCTCATGAGTATTATGCTCTCATTACATGCCCACAATTCTTTACCAAGTGGTTCTCTATCGATTTTTTACCATAATACCCACGAGCGTTATGCTCTAGTTACATACCCACAAGTGTTATGTAAGGTAGCTAGAGAGGTAGTGGGGGGGCCAGAGGGCCCATAGTGATAATAGTGGAAGCCATTCAATGTAAGGTGGACTACGTCCACTATATTATTAAATAAGGCTCACTATGGTAGTTAGATATAATAAATGGGTAATTAGATATAATAAATGTAAGAAGACTTATTAGAAGGTTCTACTTCTAGAATATCCCTCCTCTAGAATGTTCTTAGGTGATGGTAGCACTATATAAAGAGGTTCAAGCAATGTAATGAGATATGAAGATAAATATTGCATTGTGAGTTGTAGCTCAACCCTCTCGAAGAGGCAATTGAATAGGAGAGGATTCTTTCCATAATAGGATCCATTGTATGATGTTTCCCTACCTCAAGGGTTTAGTAATAATATAGTGTGGTTTCTTCTATGTGGATCTATTCTGTATTCAATATTTGTGGTGATTATATTTGTATATCTATTCAGGTTCTTAACAAGTGGCATCAAAGCACTTTCCTTGGCACACATTGTAGGCAAATATTTTTTATTTTTGCAGATTTTTTTTTTTAAGAAGAAAAAAGAGGGTTGCGACATTACATAGATTTTTGGTATATTTCTGTGAAAATTTTTCATAAAAATGTTATATATCTGAGTTCCTCTTGAAAAAAGACCCAAGTTGAAAAAACAAATCATCTGAAACGGAGTCCGTGAAGTTAAGATATTGAAGTTTTAAAATCTACAATTTTTCAGGGTTCTTTCCGTGGACGACAACACAATTTTTTTTTATTTATGTAGTATATGGAAGCTGAATTTTCCCTAAAATATTACATATCTAAGTTCCTCTCACAATTTCACCCAATTTCAAAAAACAAATCAACCGAAACGGAGTTTGGGATGTGAAGTTATGAGCATTTTAAACTGAGCAGTTTTTTAGGGTTTTTCCAGAAAAAGCTGCGATTTTCTGTTGTAACTTATTGTTCTATTTTTTGGGTTGTTTCATGACGGATGCAGGACCGAATATTTAATAGGGTGTTCATATGGCTATTTCCTCTTAAAATCTCAAGGGAATTATTGAAGCATTCAAATCCAAATTGTATGACACATTGGATGCTAGATTGCATGACCTTGCAAATGGTCTCAATGATAGTTTTTGTAGTATTCAAGATTCATTGGATAACATGCAACAAAGATTTCTTATGGCAGACATCAGAGATGAATATAATCAAGAAATATATGTTTGGTATGATTTTGAGGCCGATTGTGATGATTGGTATATGAATATTTGTCATTTCTAGGATGACAACCACTTTCATATTTTATTTGATGACTTTAATCCACCTTATGTAGAGAGCATCAATGTGACAAATCGAGAGCCAATGATTATTACCAGTGTCCATCCTGCATATTCTATAGTGGTATTATTCCTTCCAGATTCTGCTACGATCATTTTCCACTATGTGGATGGATCTTTTTATTTGGATCAACATGATAGGTGTCAGTCTTTGGAGCATCATTTTGAGTTGGTTATTGGGTTCCAAAATCTTCCACGGGGATTTCACATGAACACTTGGACATGGGACCTGAGATTACAATGGTTGTTGGACTACTTCAGCATGGTGGCTTTCCTTTCTACATGGGACCTTGGTTCTCCAGTCTTCTTCAACATTATGGTCCACAATTGTCCATGGAACCCTGGTATATGGTTGTACATCAAGCGTTGAGGACAACACTTTCATAAGGGGGATGGAATGTAAGGTAGCTAGAGAGATAGTGAGGGGGGCCATAGTGATAATAGTGGAGGCCAGTCAATGTAAGGTGGACTAGGTCCACTATATTATTAAATAAGGCCCACTATGGTAGTTAGATATAATAAATGTAAGAGGACTTCTTAGAATGTTCTACTTCTAGAATATTCCTCCTCTAGAATGTTCTTAGGTGATGGTAGCACTATATAAAGGGGTTCAAGCAATGTAATGAGATATGAAGAGAAATATTGTATTGTGAGTTGTAGCTCAATATGCAAGATATCATATATAATAAATATGCAAAACAGAAATAAAATGCTAGAAATGGAAGAAGAACAATAATATATCCAGCATAATCTCCACAATAACACATAAATGATATAAGAACAACAACAGAAATAGCACTTTGATTCAGAAAGCAATGTTCACATGCCTCTTCGAGGGGGAAACCTCCAATCGAGTAGCGCTCTCTTACAATAATATCCAAGCTAGGGTTTTCATACCCTCGACCCTTATTTATACTAAATATGTCTATTAAGAGAAGCATCTAGAGGAAGATCCTTCTAGAAGCGGAAACTTCTATTAGGTCTTCTTACATCCGCCTTATTCTATTTTATTGAAAGGCATTATTAGTATTGACCTTTATTACATCCGAATATATTGATCTACCTATGTGCGGGTTAGGACCCTAACATGTCCACCCCCCTAAAAACAGCCTCATCCTCAAGGCTTAAGATGTGGAAACTACTGCGGAATGGTAGCTGGTTTGCAAGTGGCATCTGCTAGATTCGTATCTTTCCACTGGACTAGCACTTCCTTGATGGTTCTCTGATACAGGCGATGCCCACGTTGGTCCAAAACTTCTTTTGGCTGTAGCCAAATGGATCCTTCTTCAACTAACTCGGGAAGGTTGGCTTGAATTTGGCACCTAGTTCCAATCACCTTCTTTAAGCATGAAACATGAAAAATTAGATGTAGCTTCGACTGACTGGGCAGAACTAACTGATATGCGACTTGTCCTACACGCTTGAGAACTGTATAAGGACCATAAAATTTGGGCGCTAGCTTCTGACAATGCTCGACCTTGAGGGAAGTTTGTTTGTATGGTTGTAGTGGAAAAAACACCTGACCCCCTTCTGCAAATTGACGTTCAGAGCGACCTTGATTTGCTTATTGCTTCATGCGATTTTGTTCCATGACCAAGTTCTCTTTAAGGGTATGAAGAATATCCTCTCGAACTGTAAGTGTTTGGTCAACCGCCTGGACCTTCGAGGTACTCGGTAAGTACGAGAGAACTAAAGGTGGCTTATGTCCATATACCGCTTCAAAAGGAGTCATGCGAGTAGCTGTATGGTAGGAAGTGTTGTACCACCATTCAACTGGGGGTAGCCATTGAGCCCACTGATGTTGTTTTTCAGAGGAAAAACACCTGAGATATGTTTCCAAACACTTGTTGACAAATTCTGTTTGACCATTAGTCTGGGGATGATAAGCTGTGATGAGATGCAATTGGGTGCCCTAGAGCTTAAACAGTTCTTGCCAAAAATTGCTTGTGAAAGTTGGGTCATGATCAGAAACAATAGAGTGCGGCATGTCATGAAGCTTGAAGATGTGGTCCATGAAAAGTTGAGCCACCATGGATGCAGTAAATGGGTGTTGAAGAGCGCAGAAATGAGAATACTTGGAAAGGCAATCCACAACCACCATTATGATTGATTTATTCCCTGATTTGGGTAAGCCAGTAATAAAGTCCATAGAGATATCCTTCCAAATAGTCGATGGAATCAGAATCAGTTGTAGTGTGCCCGAAGATTTGACTGTTTCTCCCTTGTTGCATTGACACACCTCACATTCAGCGACAAAATTACGGATGCCCTGTTTCATACCATCCAAGAAAAAAGAATGTTTGATTCTGTCATATGTTTTGGTGAACCCCGAGTGCCCTGCTGTGGGTGTAGCATGAAGCTCGGAAAGTATTGTGGATTTAAGATTTTATTGTTTACTTAAATACAAACGGTCTTTGTATCAAAGCTCATCCTGGAGCCAAGAGTACCCTGGGGGAGCCGAAGCCTTGGTCTGCAATTGCAGGATCAGATGCGAACTTTTGGGATCTTGAAGCCATTCCTGGAGCACAACTTGGAGCCAATCGGGTACAATGAAGGAAAGAGAAAAAAGGGATCATTTTTCTTCATATTTTTTGGACAGTGCATCCGCCACTACTTTGTCTTTGCCCTTCTTGTAAATGATCTCATAATCATAACCAAAGAGCTTAGTCACCCATTTTTGTTGCTCCTGGGAGGAAATGCGTTGTTCCAGAAAGTACTTGAGACTTTGATGTCAGTCTTGATTTGTAAGTGTTGCCCCAAGAGATAAGGGCACCACATATCAACGGCATGAAAAATAGCCAACATTTTCTTTTCATAAATGGGTTTGCCCAGATTCCTTTCAGACAGTTTCTTGCTGGTGAAGGCCAAAGGTCAACCCTCTTGCATAAGGACAATGCTGATTCCTTTCCCTGAGGTATCACATTCCAACACAAAGGTCTTTGTGAAATAAGGAAGGGCCAGAACCAGAGTGGTGCACATGGCCGTCTTCAAGGCTTTAAAAGCTTGAGAAATGGCTGGAGTCTAAGTGAAAGAGTTCTTTTTTTGGAGAGCATTGAGAGGTGCTGAAATCTTTTCGTAGTTCTTAACAAACTTGCGATAATACCCTGTTAAGCCTAGAAATCCATGCAAGATTTTGAGAGTCTTTGGGTGCGGCTAATCTTGCATAGCTTCAATCTTTTTCGGATCCACCCTGACGCCATCCTTTCCAACCACATGACCCAAGTATTCTACTTTTGAGGCACCAAAAGAACATTTAGACTGTTTCAGGAAAAGTTGGTGCTGGGAGAGGAGATGGAGAACTTGATCCACATGAGTAAGATGGTTTGTCCAGGTTTTTCTATAGATGAGGATATCATCAAAGAAAAATAAGACAAAATGACGGAGAAAGGGATGGAAGACATGATTCCTGAGGCTTTGGAAGGTGGAGGGGGCATTACACAAGCCAAAGGGCATGACCAAAAACTCATAGTGGCCCTCATGAGTGCAAAATGTCGTCTTGGGAATGTCTTCCTCTTTCATACGTATCAAGTGATAGCCCGAGCGAAGATGAAGTTTAGTAAAGAATTGGGCACCACTCAATTCATCCAGGAGGTCATCAATGATAGGAATGGGAAATTTGTCTTTAATGGTCAGTTTCTTGAGGGCACGAAAGTCATGAAACATTCTCCAAGAACCTTCTTTCTTAGAAACCATGACTACAGGAGAAGAGTAAGGGCTCGTACTAGGGCGGATAACGCCTGCATTAAGGAGTTCCTGGACCATTTTCTCAGTTTCATTTTTTTGTGAGAAGGGGTGGTGATATGGACGGATATTGGGAGGAAGGCTTCCAGGTACAAGGAAAATGGAATGATCATGAACACCGCAGGAAGGAGTGAGGACTTGGGGAGTGGAAAATACCATTTGATGTTTAGAAAGGAGAGCTTGGAGGTCATGCGGCACTGAGGGTGTCTCTGTTGCTTGAATGGCATGGAGTTGGGCAATGACACCAGAATGACCTTTTTTTAGCAACTTTTCCATGCGATGGGAACTCATGACCTCAGGTGAACCAGCAGTAATGCCTTGGAATTTATATTGGTGGCCTTCCTGGTCAAATTGCATGGTTAATGCCTTAAAATCCATGAGAATGGGACCCAAAGTTCTTATCCAGTCTGCACCCAACACAATGTCACAACCACCCATGTCGATAGAAAACATATGTGATTTTAGGTTGTAGTCACCAATTTGGAGATGCACATTTTCACAACGCCCTCTACATTTCATGGAACCACCATTGGCAATCATGATTTGGAAATTGTTGATAGCATGGATGTAGCAATGAGTTTCTTGGGCAATGCGGCGATGAATAAAATTATGGGTGTTTCCACTATCAACTAAAATGATAACCTTCTGATGCTTGATGTAACCAATTAACTTGAGGGTTTGGGGAGCGGAAAATCCAGTGAGAGCATTGAGGGAAATGACGGGTTCTACTTCGGGAGGGTCTGAGGGACGGGTTATGTCAGTGATTTCAGGTGACTCAGACACAAGGGGAGTTTCAACATCATCTTCTGAAATATCCTTGGAGATGGCCATAAAAAGCTTTTGTTCCTTACACTTGTGGCCCGAAAAATATTTGTCATCACAATTATAACAAAGGCCTTTGAGTTGGCGTTCAACCATTTCATCCCTGGTCAATTTTTAGATTTTTAATGGGGCAGAGGGAGTAGTGGGAGTGATAGGTTTAGGGTAAGGGATAAAGGAGGGTTTTTCGGTTTTGAAATGATACAACTTGTTGTGCTTCTTTAACTCTTTTAGCAGCCTCCACCCAATTTGAGGGTCGAGCCATGAGGACATGGGCCCGAATCTCCTCCTTGAGGCCACTAATAAAACACTCTCAAAAGAAAGCATCAGTCATGCCCTCTATTCGAAAAGCCAGGCGCTCAAAGGAAGCTATGAAGTCTTCTACTGTTTTGGATTGTTTCATCTTTGTCAAACGGCCCAAATGGTTGGGGTCCTTGTCAAAGTGTTCATAAAGCTTAGTCACAAATTGGGTCCAAGCAATATACCCTTGACGGGAAGTTTTTCTCCATTGCCACCATTGCCAACGTTCTTGATCTAGATGGATAACACCATACCGAAGTTTGGCCAAGTCATCTTTAATGGCGTATAAAGAGAAATAATGTTCCATTTGGGTTACCTAACCAGTGGGGTCCGAGCCATCAAATTTGGTCATGTCCACCCACGGAATGCGTATGTCACGTTGAAAGTGAGGGGACTGAAAGGTATGGGAATGGGAGGAAGTTTCGCCTTCATTCTTTGGAGGTGCTTCAGAGAAATGGTCATCTATAGGGATCTTTAGTTTGGTGCAGAGTGATGCAAAGACAGATTCAAGCTGGGTGGTCAGTTCTTGTTTGACTTCCTCCATTGAGGACTACATAGTTGTATTTATGGTAGCATTGATGTATGAATCGATGGAGGCAACAGTAGCACTGAGTTGTTTCACTTCTTTTTGGGTTTCGAGGAAACCAGATTGCATGGTGTTGAAGCGAGCTTCCAGGTCTTGGCTACGGGTATGGGCCATGAGGATGGGTGAACTGAAAAGGGGCAGGCGGGGTCAAAAATTTTGTCAAAAAATGATATGGATGAATGTGATAAGGGCAGAGAGATGAGTCTAATGAAATAGGTCTCAAATAATGGTGAACAAATTTCCAGACTTTTTTTTTTTTTCCACCTGCGGAGTTATACTCTGGTTTGAAGAATACTGCAGTGATGAAATCCCCAAATTCTTAACTAGAAAGAGATGTGTATTTACTTGGCAACTCGGACAAAGTTGCATGGCAATAGATCTGGTCTGTTTTAATTTTTTTATGTTTCTGTCCCCCAAGGGTTAGGTATTGAAGGGTTCTACAGACAAGGGTTTGCCCTATGCTATAGCTCTTTGATATACGTGCGACGTCCAATTGTAATACTCGGCCCAATATCTTAGGGCTCTAACTAAGGAGGATAGACCGTACCCTTAGTCGTACTACCCAACTACCCAGGTACTAGAGAGTATCTTCCCGAGTGTTGTTCTCGGTGACACTATAGCAGTCCGATGACCGATAGGTTTATCTAAAGAGGGCTTCAGGAAATCTAGGTCGATCCGTACACAGGTGTTGTCTGATGCGCTACCACTCGAAGGGGTACCAACAGGGGTTACAAGGGTGGCCAATAGATGTGCGCTTAAGAACCACTTGTATTTCCTGCGTGTATGAATCCCTCAACAATGGGTTTATGCGTGTAATGACAGATCTCTATGGTTTAAAGACGCTGGAATACATATCTACCATGAAAAAAAAATTCCCACAATTTCTGTCAAGGAAAGTGCTCTGATACCACTTGCAAGATACCGGATATAATAAATATGGAGAACAGAAATAAAATGATAGAAATGGAAGAAGAACAATAATATATCCAGCATAATCTCCACAAAACACATAAATGATATAAGAACACCAACAGAAATAACACTTTGATTCAGAAAGCAATGTTCATAGGCCTCTTCGAGGGGGCAACCTCCAATCAAGCAAGGCTCTGTTATAATAATATTCAAGCTAGTGTTTTCATACCCTCGACCCTTATTTATACTAAATATGTCTATCAAGAGAAGCATCTAGAGGAAGATCCTTCTAGAAGTAGAAACTTCTATTATGTCTTCTTACATCCGCCTTATTCTATTTTATTGAAAGGCTTTATGAATATTGACCTTTATTACATCTAAATATATTGATCTACCTATGTGCGGGTTATGACCCTAACACAATAAGAGGATGCCCCCTCAAAGAGGCAAGTGAACATGAGAGGATCCCTTCCATAATAAGATCCATTTTACAGTGTTTCCCTACCTCAAGGGTTTGGTAATAATATAATGTGTTTTCTTCTATCTTTCTTTGTGGATCTAATGTGTATTCAATATTTGTGGTGATTATATTTGTAGATCTATTTAGGTTCCCACTTGTTAAGAACTTGAATAGATCTGCAAATATAATCACCACAATTACTGAATACACAATAGATCCACAGAACAATATAGAAGAAACACACTTTATTATTTCAAACCCTTGAGGTAGGGCACCACCATACAATGGATTATATTATGGAAGGTATCCTTTTTTGTTCACTTTCCTCTTCGATGGGGCATTCTCCTATTGAGCTACCGCTCCAAATACAATAATTCTCTTCATATCTCATTGCATTGCTTGAACCCCTTTATATATTGCTACCATCACCTAAGAACATTCTACAGGAGGAATATTCTAGAGGTAGAACCTTATAAGAAGTCCTCTTACATTTATTATATCTAATTACCCATTTATTATATCAAACTACCATAGTGGGCCTTATTTAATAATATAGTGGACCTAGTCCACCTTACATTGAATGACCACCACTATTATCATTATGGGCCCTTTGGGCCCCCCCACTACCTCTCTAGGTACCTTACATTACATCCCCCTTATGAAAGCGTTGTCCTCAACGATTGATGTGAAACCATATACCAGGGTCCCATGAATAAGTGTGGACCATAGTGCTGAAGTAGACTAGAGAACCAGGGTCCCATTGAGAAATAGAATCCACCATGCCAAAGTATTCCAACCGCCATTGTAAACCAGGGTCCCATGTCCAATTGCTCATGTGAACCCCATGTAATAAACCTCAAAATTGAAGAAAAGAAAAAGAAAAATTTGTTTATACATTCATCCTTAAATGGATTCGAAATTACAAGAAGGTAGGATTTTTTATTTCTAGTTCAACTCTGAAAGTTCGCTAGAGTCCTGGTAGTCGTCGGTTGACTTTACTGCTCAACTTAAAAAGTTCAAAACAACATTATACGATATGTATGCTCCACATTCCAATATTCACTTATGGTTTTGTAGTTATATTTACCTTCATCTCTGTATACATATACCCATACAATAGGCTTAGACTACAACAATTTGCGACTTCTAGCCCTAAGCCTTATGTGTAAACTTGACATCAAACAAACTCGATCAAAAGGACTTAGGGATAAGGATAAAGTAAAGAGTTGTATTATATACCTCTGGGAAAAGTTTTTTCTAAAATAATATCAGGTCGGTAACGGTTTGGTAAGGCCTTCCAGTAACTTCAATGTAACGAGTATTATATAACCCTTGTCTATGTTAACAACCTTGCTTGGCTCCACCTGTCCAATACGTAACATCAACTGAATATTGCATTAACTGAGTTCATAGTGGTTAAGGCTAAGGGCATCCATGAGTCGCATAGGTGCTTCCTTAATTTGTAGCCCATTAATGCTAAGGAAGAGACAGGTCTAACGAGAATTAAATCTTGGCTAGGCCATTAAAGGGGTAGGGTGTGTGTGACTGTCAAGGCCATCACCTAACCTATTGTCCAATATGGACGTCCCAAGTCTACCTCATCACATGGCCTTTCGTACCAGTAGCTTTCATTCTACGAGGAAGGATTCTTTAGGTTGTAGCAAATTTCCTTTTGTCGTGGGAAGGTTATCTGGGAGCCTAGTTCTGCGATTCCGTTTCTTGGCGAAGGGGAGACAACTGTGGGGACTTCTTCCGAAGGAGGGGGCATCTCTTAACCAATCTGCCTGGTATGTTTCACACTATCACTGTTAAGTTTTTGTCTATTAGCAAGTTTTTCCCTTGTCGTTAAAACTCGAAAGAGAGGGCGTTGGACTTGTTATTTTTCCTTGCTACTGGAAAGTAGCTCCACTTATCGCGCTCCTACCTGTTCAATTCTCGAAGGCTCGATACTTCATTTTCTTTCTTTTTTGGTGCTTCCAAGGGTTTTCCCATTTTCCTTTTAAGTAGTTTTCCTTTGTGCTTGTCGTCTCTCACTCTCCTTTATTGTGTTGTATCATTATTTAGTAGTGAATCTCTTCGATATTTCTTCAGGGTTCCATTCGAGAAGTTATTTGTTAGGGTGAAGCCATACTATGTAACATTTGAATGCTATTTTCCTGGACCTATCTCCGTCTACCCATCTCCAGGAATTTTCTTCTGAATGAATACTACACTCCTCCATAATCCCTAACCCTTAAAAGGAGGACCGAATATTAGTCATAATTTTCTTCTGTAGGTCCCGATTTAATGATACCTCTCAGGTTCGAAATTCCTATAACGTGCCACAAATAAAGGTCCATGGGATTTGTACTGCCTTTGTCGCAGTTCGTCCATACGGAGAGGTTGTGTCTGTATTACTCCATGATTAATCAAACTTTCTTACCTCGAAATCGGTTCCTATGTTTAAACAAGGAAGAGGGCATTCTCATACTGTCTGTGTATTGACTAAGTTTCTTTTTAATGTACTCTTTGTGTCCCGTATGTTTTCTTTGTACCACTAAATTGTATTTGTCCTTTGTTTACTGTTTATTTGACTCGGTGTTGGGACTCCTGTATATTTATGAAATCACATTTCTTGTAAAACCCTACTCTTTTAACGATGGGGCCCTGTTAGATGCAAGGGTACCCATCAGATTGATCAAGTTCTCTCCTCCCCTTTCGGTCCATTGGCGGTCACGACTCGTTTGGAAGCTTACCTATGGCGATTCAAAGATAAGTAAAAGTTTTATGTCCAATCATTATCTTGTATGTTTTGTTGAATTTCGAGCTTTGGAAAGACCTCTATCCTGTTACTAAATTAATTACTTCGTCCGTTGTAGGTCCACGTGGAACATGATGCTGGATCAAAACGGGTTCTACTCATAAAGGTATTCTGGTTTCTAATAACATAAACTCTTGAGGGTTTTGGAGGAATCTCGGTGATGTTGGGTTATTCCTCCGGCATGTTTTGCTTAAGACCGTTGTCTGAGTCATTAGATGTAGAGATCTTATTTTTTTAGTTAAATAAATGTTATAATTTTCCTTTCAGTTGTTGAGGTTTACTTTGCTAGTCTCTATATATTTGTCTTGTAGTGATATTTTAGACATATATCCATATTGTGAAAATACGGAAAGGGAAGGCTATACAATGATTCGAAATTCATTTCGAATACTTATAAATGAAATCTTTAATCGTAAATTTCTTGTATCCATCACTGATTAATTTCATTCATTTAGAGTAGATTTTATAATTATTATACGCATATACTCATGTATAAATGTGTGGTCATATGTGTATCTATATATCTATCTAATTTAACTTAAGTTTACAGCGTGAGTTTCTCCCACATCGTTGAAGTCGATGGTTTCTATAGTCTTATTATACAATCCATGACTTATAATACTATCAGATATAAAAGAATATAATACTCCTGAGATTCGTTTCTGGGTCTCTTTAAGGGTTGCGCCAATTGAATTTTCACCACAAATTTGTTGTTTCCAGATTTCTTTTAAGGTTTATGCCGATTGAAAATCCACTGCAGATTTTGAAAAAAAAAAGTATATGATCTCATGATAGATAGGAGATCCCAGGATATACCCTTGGGGATTTTCTCGGTTAAAAAATATTATTTTATTTTATACAGCTTAGATCTATCCCTCTCACGACTAGTTTTCCGGTGGTTCTATAATATGGTTTATTGTCGAGATTCAATTCCATTACTACCATAGGTATTGTATATAAACTCATACATTTATCATTGGACAAATGATTACAATGGCTTACGCATACAATAGTAATATAGGTATAATTTTTAATCAGGTAGATGATTTATTTTCAACCGATAACATACAACAAACCATACAGACATAGTCGTACCTACAAAAGATAGCCTACTGTGATTATATAGATACAATCTTCAATCGAACCCAATTATTTCTACCACAATTAATCTACAGAATTATGAAATGTACATATGACCGCAAAATAATCATATGTATAGCCACATGAATCATCTGTGGAAGTTTTGCAATTTCATACAATAGTAAAACAATTCATCTAGAATAGAAATACAAATCATCTACAACAGTTCAATAATTACATACGACAGTAAAATAATTCCTCTAGAACAACAAACATATACACTAGTTCTAACGACACAAATGTAATAAGGAAAGTAGAGGGTACATATCTGAACTGGTTTGTTGGAAAACAAAGGGAGCAACCATGTTCCTTCCAACCTTAGAACTGGGCAGCCAAATCACTTGCCTGGTTCACCCCCTAGCCTGACCATGAATCCATGAGGGAGAACTTGAAATATCCTCTTCAACAATGTTTCCTTTATCTATAATCCTCTCCTTGCCTCACACTCAATGTTCAGTGTTCATAACAACAAGTATCCAGTAGTTCTTTTCCCCCAGCATACTAGGCAGTGTCCTGCCTCCTCACATATGTTATTTAACAAAACAATCCCTTTTTGCGTAGGTCTTTCTTTCCCCCTTGGAAATTTTCCCAGCTTTCTAAATCTATGATTTTCAGAGGCTGCCAATGGCCAAATCTATAATTTTCCACTTGTAACAATCAGCCCAGAGGTAGTTCCAGCATGTTCCCCACTCATGGAGTCATGGTCAACTGATTTTAACATGGTTGTTCCATTTGTCCTCCTACAATCAATATAAAATATTATGTTTTCATACAAGTGTCATAGTCAAATAGTTAGTTGGGTCAAATCAAATTTCTGTCCAGCAGTCATAATAATTTATTACAATTATCAAATTCGAAATTCGGAATTTCCATACATGGAAAAAAGTTTCCAAATTCAAATTTACTAAAAACGAAATAATTTTCCAACATATTTTAAATTTCAAAAATACTTTATTTTTGGGGATGTCACATCCTTTCCCCCTTCAATAAAACATTGTCCTTAGTGTTCGTCTCTTTCTTGGAATGGGATTGGATGAGATTTCTGCAAATCTCCCTCCAACTCCCAAGTGGCCTCCTCACGACTAAAGTGCTTCCATTGCACCTTTACCTGAGCGACGACTCTGTTCCGAAGTGTTATTTATCTCCAGTCTAGAATACGTAGGGGTTCCACTTGGAACTCGCCTTCGGGTTCCACCTGCACCAAGTTCCAATCAATCATATGAGTAGGGTCATGAACATATTCTTTCAATAAAGAAACATGAAATACATTATGAATTCTTAGATTGGCTGGAAGTGCAAGTTGGTATGCCACGGGTCCAATTCGAGCTAGTATCTCGAAGGGTCCACAAAACCTGGGTGCCATCTTGGCACAGTTCCCTAACTTCAATGAACTTTTCCGGGCTTTGACCTTCAAATAAACATGGTCTCCCACTTGAAATTCCAAGTGTCTTCTTTTCTGATCTGCATATCTCTTCTGTCTCTCCTGTGCTTCTTTCAAGTTTTGTTGTACCTTCCTTACCATGTTCTCCATTTCTTGGAGCATCTCTGGTCCAACCATGATTCTGTCAGCCGGGTTATCCCAGCTAATTGGAGTCGTACACTTTCTGTCATACAATACTTCAAAAGGTCTTAACTTAGCCGAAGTTTGGTACCCATTGTTATATGCAAATTCTACCAAGTGCAGGTAGTCTTCCCACTTGTTCGGTTTTGTTCTTACGTACATGCAGAGCATATCCTCTATGATTTGTTTTGTCCTTTCAGTCTGTCCATCTGTTTTTGGATGATAACTCATACTGAAATTCAAATTAGTATTTAGCCCTGCAAACAATTCCTTCCAAAAAGCGGATGTGAATTTTACGTCTCTATCTGAAATCACCATTTTAGGAATACTACGCAATCTAAAAATTTCTTTCATGAATATTTCAACAATGTTTATAGCTTTAAAAGTAGACTTTACATGAATAAAGTGTGCAGAATTACTGAGTTTATCGATTACAACCATGATAGAATCATTTTGTTTCTGAGTTTTAGGCAAACCTATTATAAAGTCCAGTGATATGGTCTCCCATTTCCATTCTGGTACAGGTAATGGCTGTAATAGGTCGGTTGGATGCTGATGCTCGACCCTAACCTGCTGACAATCTTGGCACCTAGCCAAATACTCTGTTGTTTCGCCCTTCATATTAGGCCAATAAAATAGTTTTCTAAGTGTTGTTATTGTTTTCTGGTAACCTGGATGGCCAGAATATGGTTTCTTATGCACTTCGTCCAAAACTGTTAATTTTAACTCTACTAAATTTGGTATGTAAAGTCTGTTTTTAAATCGTAATAGTCCCTTCTTTTCGATACTTCGATCTAGTTTATCTGAGTTTGCAGTAATTTTTTGTAATTCTACCATTATCTTAGTGTAATTTTCATCATTAATACCTGTCGTCCTTATTCTTTGTTCCAACTCACTTTCTGCCCTGCTGATATTTATCTCAAATAACCCATGGACTCTTCTTCTTAAAGCATCTACTACTTTATTTTCCTTACCCTTGATATGTCTAACCTTGAAGTCGAATTCGCTCAAGAAGGCTAGCCATATTTCTTGTCTTGCATTAAGATCTGGTTGGCTAAACAGGTATTTCACCCCGTTATTATCCGTCAATAGTAGAAACTTTATGTCCATTATGTAGTGTCGCCACATTTTTAAGGCGTGTATTACTGCTTCCAATTCTAAGTCATGAGTGACATAATTTTGCTCATGTTCTTTTAATTTCCGGGACTCATAACAAATAACGTGTCCTTCCTGAGTTAGGACACCACCTATTCCTTCTTTACTTGCATCAACACATACGGTGAAGTCTTTATCTGGGTCTGCTACCTTCAATATGGGTGTAGTTGCCAATAATTTCTTCAGCTTGTTAAAACTATCTTGACACTTCTCTGACCAGTTAAACTTGGTCCCTTTCTTTTGTAATGACGTGATACGATAGGCTATCTTGGAAAACCCTTCTATAAATCTGCGGTAATATCTGGTGATTCCCATGAATGACCGAATATCCGCTACATCCTTAGGTACCGTCCATTCCATAATGGCTTCTATCTTCTCCGGGTCTACAACAATGCCTTCCACTGAAATTACATGTCCTAGATATTGTATTTCTTTTTTATAAAAGTCACACTTGTCAAATTTGGCGTACAGTTTGTGTTTCCTCATTGTTTGTGGAACTATGCTTAAGTGTTCATCATGTTCTTCCTTCATTTTTGAATAGACCAGAATATCGTCGATAAATACTACCACTAACTTGTCTAAGTACTGATTGAAAATACTGTTCATCAGGCACATAAACGTGGCTGGTGTGTTAGTGAGTTCAAAAGGTATGACTACGAATTCGTAGTTTCCATATCTTGTCCGAAGAGATGTTTTTCTCATGTCCTCATCTTTTATCCTAACTTTATGATAACCGGATCATAAATCCAACTTTGAAAAGATCTTGGCCCCACCTACTCGATCGAACAGATCATTTATCCTTGGTAAGGGGTATTTGTTCTTAATAGTCATTTTGTTCAGTTGTCTATAATCAATACATAGTCTTAGAGTACCATCTTTCTTTTTCATAAAGAGGATTGGTGCCCCCATGGTGAAACATTCGGTCTGATATACTCTTTGTCCAACAATTCCTGTAATTCTATTTTTAATTCTGTCAGTTCTGGTAGACTCATTCGGTAAGGTGCTTTTGAGATAGGGATTGAACCGGGTAGTAGGTCTATGTAGAAGTGTATTTCCCTTCTAGGAGGTAATTTTGGTATCTCATCCACAAACATGTCTCTGAATTCACGTCGGATAGCAAAGTCTTCTAACTTTGGCTTATCTTCTTTTTCTAATAGATTTGTTACTTGGATGACATAAACTTGACACCCCTTTCTCATACATTTCTTGAGTTGCATCGCTGAAACTTGTCTGATTGATACAGGTTTTGGTATAACTTGGGTTGTTCTAGCAGTGCCAAAATCGTCTTTATAGATAAGTATCTTTGTATAAAAATCTAGTACTACTTTGTGTTGTTCCAGCCAATCCATCCTGATAATCATATCGTAAGATCCTAGTGGTAGGATGTTCAGATTTGTCCTTATATTTTGACCATCTAAGATGAACTCAAAATCAGAAATAAAGTCAATTATGTTCCTTTTAGTACCTGTTGCTAGTTGTACAAGCCATGATTTTGTGTGCTTCGGTTTCTTAAGTTTATTTGACTCTACTACATCAGGAGTAATATAACTTAACATAGCTCCAGGATCAATTAAAATAGAAATTCGAGTATTATTGATTTTACCTTCGATTTCTACCACCGAGGACTGGTGGTCAGCTTGTCGACCATATATGGCTGCATTTATCCAATGCAGGCTTTTTCCCACGTCTCCCACCATCGAGGCTTCCTACAAGTTATGAACAACAGTTCTGTTTGCTGAAATTAAACGCGGGTAGTTCCTCCTTAGATGAGGCTCTCCACATTCCCAACACTTTAATGGCTTGCGGGAGATGTCCCCAAACTTCTTCGTTCCCAGGTTTATCGGTTTACCGTTTCCTTGCGTATTCGGATGATTGGAGTGAAAATCCTTTCTCAGAAAACATTTTGCTGCATTCTGATAAGGAGTTGGTTGGTATCCCTTCTTCCACTGGTTCATTCAATCTTGTTTCTTATCCTTCTAGGCTTTGGGAAACTCTACCCGTTGTTTATATTGGTCATAGAACGTTCGTTCTTTCCTGAATACTTCACTCAAGGATTTGGGGTTGTCAAAATCAATTATGTCCCTGTAGGAATGTGGTAAACAACTTAAGAATCGTTGGATTTTTACCTTATCCTCCCGGATGTACGATACAAACCTTACTAGTTCCAAAAATTTATTTATAAGGTCCTCCATCGTCATCTGTCCAAGTCGTAACTCGTAAATTCCTTCTTCTTCCTTTCATAATAACTTTTAGAAAGGTATTGTTTCTTGAAATACTTCTTAAAGTCAGACCATTCCAATTGTTTCTCCTTTAGGCCCTTGGCCAATTTCAGGTCTTGCCACCCAATGTTGGCCTTCCCTTTAAGATTGTAGATGGCAATTCTGACCTTCATATTGCTGGAATAGTTGTAGATCTGGAAGTACTTTTTGATGTCCAACAACCATGCCTTAGCTTATTCTCTTGTCTTGGATTATCCATCAAAAGTAGTTGGTTTAATCTTTTTAAATTCTCCTTCAAGGTGATCTACTTGTTTTCGTTTTCTGTCCGTTTTAGTTATGTCTTTAGCTGAAGTTGTTCCTTGAGACGAACTGTCTCCTTTTTCTATTTCCGATCCCGAGTTCTTGGAAAATCTCTTGTTGACTTCTCCGTCGTTATTATCGTCCTTTGGGCTTTTATTGGTCACTATACTATGCAACAAGACTTCATTTATTTCTTGTTGTTCCTGCTGAGCTTTCTTCAGTTTTTCATTGTCGGCTTTGAAAACCTGCAGCTCAATAATAAGATTCCTCATTGTTTCCAACACCTTTGTGGGTGAGCTTATATCACTGTTTTGTCTTGGATCTCGAGGAGGTCTTTGCTGCGGATTTCCTTCCATCCTGATTTATGCATTGTCCTGAGCTGCCATAATTAACACAAAATAGAAAGGGATTTATGTTTGTAACCATAAGGTTTATTAGTCTTACATAAATCAAAATATATACTAAGCACTAATGTGGCCATGTTCAGGCCCATTGTTGTAACCTTTGCTCTGATACCATATGTAATAAACCTCAAAATTGAAGAAAAAAAAAATAATTGTTTATACATTCATCCTTTAATGGATTTGAAATTACAAGAAGGTAGGATTTTCTATTTCTGGTTCAAATCTGAAAGTTCGCTAGAGACCTGGTAGTCGTCGGCTGACTTTACTGCTCAACTTAAAAAGTTCAAAACAACGTTATACGATGTGTATACTCTGCATTCCAATATTCACTTATGGTTTTGTAGTTATATTTACCTTCATCTCTGTATACATATACCCAGGCTTAGACTACAATGATTTGGGACTTATGGCCCTAAGCCTTATGCATAAACTTGACATCAAACAAACTCAATCAAAAGGACTTAGGTATAAGGATAAAGTAAAGAGTTTGATTATATACCTCTGCGAAAAGATTTTGCTAAAATAATATTAGGTCGGTAATGGTTTGGTAAGGCCTTCTCGTAACTTCAGTGTAACGAGTATTCTATAACCCCTGCCCGTGTTAACAAGCTTTCTTGGCTCCACCTGTCCAATACGTAACATCAACTGAATATTGCATTAACCGAGTTCGTAGTGGTTAGGGATAAGGGCATCGATGAGTCGCATAGGTGCTTCCTTAATCTGTATCCCATTAATGCTAAGGAAGAGTTAAGTCTAACGAGAATTAAATCTTGGCCATGCCATTAAAGGGGTAGGGTGTGTGTGTCTTTCAAGGCCATCACCTACCCTATTGTCCAATATGGACATGCCAAGTCTACCTCATCACATGGCCTTTCGTACCAGTAGCCTTCATTCTAGGAGGAAGGGTTCTTTAGGTTGTAGAAAATTTTCTTTTCTCATGGGAAGGTTATCCGGGAGCCTAGTTCTGTGATTCCGTTTCTTGGCAAAGGGGAGACAACTGTGGGGACTTCCTCCGTAGGAGGCGGTGTCTCTTAACAAATCTGCCTGGTAAGTTTCATGCTATCACTGTAAAGTTTATGTCTGTTAGCAAGTTTTTCCCTTGTCGTTAAAACTCGAAAGAGAGGGCAGTGGACTTGTTATTTTTCCTTGCTACTGGTAAGTAGCTCCATTTATCGCACTCCTACCTGTTCAATTCTCGAAGGCTCGATACTTCATTTTCTTTCTTTTTTTGTGCTTCCAAGGGTTTTCCCCTTTTCCTTTTAAGTAGTTTTCCTTTGTGCTTATTGTCTCTCACTCTCCTTTACTATCTTGTATCATTATTTAGTAGTGAATCTCTTCAAGATTTCTTCAGGGTTCCATTCCAGAAGTTATTTGTTAGGGTGAAGCCATAGTGTGTAACATTTGAATGTTGTTTTCCTGCACCTAGCTCCGTCTACCCATCTCCAGGAATTTTCTTCTGACTGAACACTGTACTCCTCCATAATCCCTAACCCTCAAAAGGAGGACCAAATATTAGTCATAATTTTCTTATGTAGGTCCCGATTTAATGATAACTCTTGGGTTCAAAATTTCTATAATGTGCCACAAATAAAGGCCCATGGTCTTTGTACTACCTTTGTCGCGGTTCATCCATATGGAGAGGTTGTGTCTGTATTACTCTGTGATTAATCAAACTTTCTTACCTCGAAACCAGTTCCTATGTTTAAACAATGAAGAGGGCATTCTCATACTGTCTGTGTATTGACTAAGTTTCTTTTTAATGTACTCTCTGTGGATTGTATGTTTTCTCTGTACCACTAAATTGTATTTGTCCTTTGTTTACTGTTTATTTGACTCAGTGTTGGGACTCCTGTATATTTATGAAATCGCATTTCTTGTAAAACCCTACTATTTTACTCGATATTGTCACTAACGATGGGGCCCTATTTGATGTGAGGTTACCCATCAGATTGATCAAGTTCGCTCCTCCCCTTTCGGTCCACTAGTGGTCACGACTCGACTGGAAGCTTGCCTATGGCGATTTGAAGATAAGTAAAATCTTTATGTCCAATCGTTATCTTGTATGTTTTGTTGAATTTCGAGCTTTGGAAAGACCTCTATCCTGTTAGTAAATTAATTACTTCGTCCCTTGTAGGTCCACATGGAAGACGACGCTGGATCAAAATGGGTTCTACTTAGAAAGGTATTCTGGTTTCTAATAACAGAAACTCTTGAGGGTTTTGGAGGAATCCTGATGATGTTGGGTTATTGCTCTGGCATGTTTTGCTTAAGATTGTTGTCCAAATCATTAGATGTATAGATCTTAAATTTTTAGTTAAATAAATGTTATAATTTTCATTTCAGTTGTTGAGGTTTACTTTGCTAGTCTCTATATATTTGTCTTGTAGTGATATTTCAGACATATATCCATATTGTGAAAATACGAAAAGGGCAGGCTATACAATGATTCAAAATTCATTTCGAACACTTTTAAATGAAATCTTTACTCATAAATTTATTGCATCCATCGTTGATTAATTTCATTCATTTAGAGTAGATTTTATAATTATTATACACATATACTCTTGTATAAATGTGTGGTCATATGCGTATCTATATATCTATCTAATTTAACTTAAGTTTACAGCATGAGTTTCTCCCGCATCGTTGAAGTCGATGGTTTCTATAGTATTATTATACAATGCATGACTTATAATACTGTTAGATATAAAAGAATATAATACTCCTGAGATTCATTTCTGGGTCTCTTTAAGGGTTGCACCAATTGAATTTTCACCACATATTTGTTCTTTCCAGATTTCTTTTAAGGTTTACGCTGATTGAAAATCCACTACATACTTTGAATAAAAAAGTATATGATCTCATGATAGATGGGAGATCCCAGGATATACCCTTGGGGATTTTCTCGGTTAAAAAATATTTATTTTATTTTATACAGGTTAGATCTATCCTTGTCACGACTAGTTTTCTGGTGGTTCTGTAATATGGTTTATTGTCAAGATTCAATTCCATTACTACCATAGGTATTGTATATAAACTCATACATTTATCGTTGGACAGATGATTAAAATGGCCTACACAAACAACATTAATATAGGTATAATTGTTAATCGGGTAGATGATTTATTTTCAACCGATAACATACAACAAAGCATACAGACATAGTCGTACCTACAACAACTAGCCCACTGTGATTATATAGATACAATCTTCAATCGAACCCAATTATTTCTACCACAATTAATCTACAGAATTCTGAAATGTACATATGACCGCAAAATAATCATCTGTATAGCCACATGAATCATTTGTGGTAGTTTTGCAATTTCATACGACAGTAAAACAATTCATCTAGAATAGAAATACAAATCATCTACAACAGTTCAATAATTACATATGACATCAAAATGATTCCTCTAGAACAACAAACATATACACTAGTTCTAACAAAACAAATGTAATAAGGAAAGTAGAGGGTACATATCTGAACTGGTTTGCTGGAAAACAAAGGGAACAACCACGTTCCTCCCAACCTTAGAACTGGGTAGCCGAATCACTTGCTCGGTTCACCCCCTAGCCTGACCATGAATCCATGAGGGACAAATTGAAATCTCCTCTTCAACAATGTTTCCTCTATCTGTAATCCTCTCCTTGCCTCACACTCAATGTTCAGTGTTCATAACAACAAGTATGCAGTAGTTCTTTTCCCCCAGCATACTAGGCAATGTCTTGCCTCCTCTCATATTCTATTTAACAAAACAATCCCTTTTTGCCTAGCTCTTTCTTTCCCCCTTGAAAATTTCCTCAGCTTTCTAAATCCATGATTTTTAGGGGCTGCCAATGGCCAAATATCTGATTTTCCACTTGTAACAATCAACCTAGAGGTAGTTCCAGCATGTTCCCCACTTATGGAGTCATGGTTAGCTAATTTTAACATGGTTGTTCCATTTGTCCCCCTGCAATCAATATAAAATATTATGTTTTCATACAAGTGTCATAGTCAAATAGTTAGTTGGGTCAAATCAGATTTCTGTCCAACAGTCATAATAATTAATTACAATTATCAAATTTGAAATTCGGAATTGCCATAAATGGAAAAAAAATTCCAAATTTGAATTTACTAAAAACATAATAATTTTCCAACAGATTTTAAATTTCAAAAATACTTTATTTTTTGGGATGTCACACCCCACATGGAAGATATCAGCACCCAATAACCAACTAAGAATGATGCTCCTAATACTGACACCGATCATGTGGATCCAAATAAGAATATCCATCCACATAGTGGGAGATGATCAAATTCAGGTTCTTAACATGTTATGTTGTTGTTACATTCCAATACCTATTCAGGTAAATTGGAAAACACTATAAACAGTATGAATGGAAAAAGGAAGCACAAAAATTTTGTAGAAAATTACCCATAAGTTATTCAAATGATAATCACCTCTTCATCTTTGTACACCATCTTCATCCCTTCATCAATACGATAGCCTTATGCTCATGCAAAGATCAACTATTTGTGTAGGCACGATTTGAAAGACAACTATAAAGTACAGACTAGAGCCATGATAAGTTTTGGCCTATGAAGCAAGACTAAAATGTATGCAATACTATCAAGAGGCAGTCATCGCTGAACTCATATATCTAGAGTGACCTGAGCAATTGCGGACACCAATTTGAGTAGGATAAAAGCAAGAAGATGGACGCCGATCAGGTAGATACCAATTAATATCCTACTTTCTCTACATTGTATTCTTGATTTCCTTTGTTTGTGTTTCCTTCTCTGGATTGGAATGTAGTCACCCTCTGAATGTTACTATGTACTATTATCGCTTATAAAACCCTAACCCACAAAATAATAATTTCATATTGTCCAAAAGAAGTTGGTAACAATAATTTCTTCCATAAAACCTATATCAAGATTGTTTGATAAAAGTTGTGTACCTAGGGAAAGAATATGTCCACCCGTGAAGGATAGAGTCTACTTAGGTTAAAGATTGATGAAAGTTCGACTTAATTTTGATAATTTAGCCATTATAGGTGATATTGGTGGTTGTGTTATTGAAAAAACTATACTAAATTAATTTTTCTTTCATATATTTTGCATATTGAAAAAATAGTTTTTTCTATCATATGTCTTATGTATTTTTCATACATGGAAGTTAGGTTTTTTTTTATACATGTTAAAGGGATGAGCATGTGAATATGGAGATTTGTACATTTGTACAGGACATCAACATCAGGTGAAACTTTCTAATTGATTGTGATTTGTATAGATTTATATTGGCGTTCACCATCCACTATGGATGTGGATGTGCTAGTAAATATAATAAGAATAATTGTCGTTGCATGTTGATTTGAATGGCCATATTTGTATTTGATGCACCTTCAAATCTCGTAAACTTTCTTACCTTGATTACAGGTTGCATCAGTCGTTGTTGTACGTTGATTGAAATGGCCATATTTCTTTTTGATACATCTTCAAATATCTTAAAACTTTCTTACCTTGACAATCTACTTTTATTGCTTCATCATTCCTTTGTGAATAGAAGAATTTGCATGTTGAATCAATCGCACCAACTTTGATTTGAAAGCCAATTTTCTTTCTATGCATGTTCACTTCTCATGAAGCTCCTTACCATGACACTATAATGGTTCACTTTTCATGGAGCTCCTTACCACAACACTCTAATGGTTCATCATCTGCTTGCCTTGTGTTCTAGAGCCATTACTTGATAGAATTCATGGCGTTTATTATACTGTTGTTTTACTCGTCAACTTGGACAAATTATGTCATTAATTGGTTTGTAATATATTGTGTTATTAATCATCTTTCGTAATAGTTGGGATTTTCCACCATAGATAAAACTAGCAACAACCACTTTATAAAAGTGGTTGATATAAGCCTATATCAACCACTTTAATAAAGTAATTGTTACTAGTTAAAGGAATTAATGTATTAATTAAATATTACATTTATATAATAATATATACTAATAATATATTAATATAATACATAAATATATTATACTAGTGTGTATAAATTAATGGTTTATTAATGTGTTAATGTAATGTATTACATTAATGTAATATATAATAAAAATGTATAAATTAAAGTATTAATACATTAATGTAGCATATTAAGCTATTAATACATTAATAATGTATTAAAACATTAAAGTAATAATTTATTAATACATTGTATAAATAGGATATATCTTACAACATTTGAATATATGAAAATCATAAATGCATTATTAGAGTATTAATACACCATTAAAATAATACATTAATAAAGTAGTAATACATAACAAAGTATTAATAATGTAATGTATTAATTAATTTATACACTAAAAAACAAATACATTAATAAAATAGTAATACATTGACCTAAATAACATTGGTTACTAGTAATACACTATTAAAGTATTAATAGATTACTAAAATGTAAAAATTAAATATTAATAAATTATTAAAGTAATACATTAAAGTAAGAGTATTAATATTAATGTTTGAATAATATTAATACATTAATACATTATATAGATTATTCCATTAAAGTAATAAACTAATTCATATGAAAATATTAATAATTTATTAAAAATGGTCATGATCGATTATGGCTTACCATAACCAAGGTTTCTTATGGTCATGAATATTAATGACATTAATACATTAATGTGTACTATAATCTATTAATTTAATACATTTTTAATAAATACATTACTAAAGTATTAATAAATTAAAACATTAATAAAGTATTAATACAGTAATAAAATTATATATTAATAAAGTAGGAATACGTTATTACATAAATGTAAGGTACAAATTAAAGTATTAATGAATATTAATGTATAATGTAACGTATTAATCAATCAATACATTACTCATGTAATGTATTAATTAATTAAAACATTTATACAATATTAATTAATATAATGTTAAAGTATTAATACAATAATAAAATAATACATTATTAGAGTAATACTACAAAAAAAAATACATTAAAACATTAATAAAGTATTAATACAGTAATAAATTTATATTAATAAAGTATTAATAATAGTAATACATTTACCTTAATGATGTTAGTAATACATTGTTAAAATATTAATACAATAACAATACATTATTGCATTAATATAAAATAAAAATTAAAGTATTGATACATTAATTTATAATGTAACATGTTAAATTATTAATACATTATTAAATTATTAACACATTAATTGATAATGACCATGGTTGACTATGGTTGACCATGACCATGCTTAACTTTGATAGACCTTGGTTGACTTTGGGAAGGAAACGTTGACTATGGTTGATCATGGTTGTCCTTCACCATGGTTGACTGTGGTTGAACATGACCATGGTTAACCATGCCCATGGATCAAATTTGTTGACCATGTGGATCTAATTATGGTGGGTCATGTTGATTATGTTTAACCATAGTTTACTATGGCACTACTTCATTGCAATGCTAATCATGTTTTGTTCATCATATTGTTCAAAAATATTTTTATAGTAAAACTTCCGCGATGACTAAATTTAGGATGATTCAATAACTATATATTACACAGGGTATATCACTGAAATTCTAAGTCCTTGGTTGCTGAAATTTGAACCCCACATACCTTGATTTGTCTACTAAGTATCCTCCAAGGGGTTACTTCTGACACTTTGTAGAAACAACGTTATGATGAAAATACCAATGTATCTCAAATGCAGCAACGAAACCCCAAGACCTTGAGCTCTGACACCAAATGTTACGAACCAAATATCAAAATAACATAAAAAAACCTCAGAATAAGTACTAAATGCCTTGACAAAGAGATAATTTTAGATAATAATCCTCTTCGAGGGGGAAACCTCCTTATACACAACATAAATTTCCAAATACAAGATGATTCCAAATTAAAAGGTCTCCTTGGTGTATATAGGAGACTAGGAGGTTCAATTACAACTAATGGACCCAAGACGACATAAATAAAATAACATTACTAATGTAATATGACCCAATTAATGGGTATTGTGCCACTATTTAGGGCTTAACATGGAGAAAATACAAGTTTCTTTCCCTTTAAACTCATTGCTTTGATAGAGGATGCCTCCATAGGTGAAGGTTCTTCCACAAGAGAAGTTTTTTCCTCAAGAGGTTGTGAAGGACCTTCATTTATCTTATCAGTAGACTCAGAGGACTTATCCTCTTTATTCATCTTCCTCTTTTTAGTGGACTTTGAATGCACAATTTTTTCAACAGAAATAGGTGTCTGTTGCTTTGATTATGGCGTACGAACAACATATGGCTGAAAGCCTGATGAAACTAGGAAAGTATCCCAATTAGTATTGGTCTTCACCAACTCTTCCAACACTAGCATTTTGATTTGACTAGAATTAAAGACACTAGTATCCACCTTCTTAGACTTGGCCTGAACTCTACCTAACATCTTCCCAAGGCTTCTCAACAGATAGAAGGGTAGATTCAAGGGCTCTTTTCCAATAAAGTGCATTAATTGTCTAATATGGTATTGATAGACCATATTAAACCTACTTTCAGAAGTAAAATACCTCTAAATTACTCTGAGCATTTTATCAAAATACTCCAACATATGATTTCTTAGCACTCCCTTGGATAGGTTATCTTCTTGATATTCAAGTTTTAAGAATTCCTTAGAAAATGAAAAATTTAGGGTCATGGCCTAAACCAACTTTCTCCATGAACTGGTATCTATGTGGCTGTATAAATTGTCTTCTCTAAAACCTCAAACTCCAGTGTACTAACTTTAGTATTTTTCCCTTTGGAATTCAGTGCAAACTTCTTGGAAACCTCAGGATGTCCTCTCTGCATCTTCTCACAAAAAACCGGCTAGCCCACTCTCTAAAACGCCTCTTTGAAAAATGGGTCTAAGTTTCTTAGCTGCACGTCATGGGGCTCATCCTTAACAATTTATCCTCCTTTATGAATTTTCTCACCTTTATGACTATCCATGATAGCTTAGTTTAAACCCTCCTTCTTCTGATAACGGTTGCTACCAGATAATGATAAAAATTGATAAATTAGGTTTTGACTGCTTGATACTTGCAAAAAGGGTTTGCTACAAAAAGAGTTATGCTAAAACAATGTTGCTAACACTGAATAAGGATAAAATAAGAGATGGGAGGAGAGGATGACAACCCAGAACTAGATAAAACCTCAACACAGGCCAAATTCGGGGCAACTATGTAAAACAGAGAATTTGCAGTGCAATTTCGCAGTTTGCAACGCATAGATGAAGTTTGCAACAAACAAATTTTAGACTAGGGTTTTAGTCAAAAGGGTTTGAAAATTTAGAAGTCTTGAAAGGAATATGATTTTGAATGAGATGATATTTCATATCTGGGTGAAAACATAGTCAGCGAGGGTTTTATCAAATGATAAAACAAAGGGTTTGTAGCGCATTCAATTCGCAATGCATACAATGAATACAATTCATAACACTAACAAGAATTTGCAGTAGATAAATCTATGGCTGTAAGAAAAGGATGAAATTGATCTTTTTGAAATAAAAACAAGACTCTTGGGTCTACATAAAGTTTAAGATGCAAGGACTATAGAAGATGACCAAGTAAAAGGAGTTTGTTGCACAAATGATATGAAACAGTTTGCAACAAACATAAAATTTGCATCAATTAGGGCTTGATGGTAATCAATCTTCAAGAAATGGAAATTAGGCATCAATCAAAGTACCTGTATATAGGGCTCATTACTTGTTTGCAGAAAAACCAAACCAATCAGTCTTTAATGTTGTCAATCCACCATCAATCCGCTACAAACAATTGGTAGCGCCAGGACTCTGCAACAACAATCAATCTGCAACGCTATTACAATTCACAGTGAGCTAGAACAGTCTGCAGTGCATTCTTTGCAAAATGAAATGAAGATGGAAAATCATAAACTCTCATTTTGAAAATGATCCTTTAGAGTTGCTTGATGATGCTATGGCGCAGAAAACAAAAAAAACCAACTACCACATTTCCAAAACATGATGATATGTGATTTAGTGAAAGATGTACTTTCTTGATTTGCCACGAACCTTTAGGAGAGTTTGTAGCATATGATTTGACACATGACATGAATCTCAAACAATCATATGTGACATGAAAATAATTTGTGCACCCTTTTCAAAAATAACAGTTGACGATGATGACCTTTAAAACAAAGATATATAACCAATACACTCCCTTTCTGCTAATGTTGAAAACCACCATCATGACACCAAGACCTTCCTAAATGGACTCTAATCAGCTTTCATGACTTAAGAGACAATCAAAACATGATTTATTGACATAAGACATGACTCATAAACCTTTAATAACCTCACCCTATGGCTCAAACCTAGAAGCTTAAAAATGGATGACTCATATAAGAAGGACTAAACATATGAATGAAAAATACCAATGGCCTCCTTTACTGACTAGGATAACAAATTTAAAAAAAATGAAAACTTTTTACCACTATACATCATATTTTCTAACCCCTCCCATGGCGAAAGAAAAAAGGGAAGACAAAGAAGGAGATTCTATCAAACTATTGCATGAGGAATCCCTCAAACAAAAGAGGAACAAGATGATGAACAATTTATCCCAGATACTTTGACGACTATCAACAACAATGAGGCACCTTCATTTGGAAGTCACTTCAGAGGCGCGATTCCCTTTAAGGTACAAGGTAACTTTGATATTCATTTATTTGAAGGCCAATAGACCTCGACGCTTTGTAAAACTGGGTAAGTCTGCTATAGGGCTATTTCTCTATCCAAAACAAATTCAATAGTGAGAAAATCACCTTTGTTTTCCTTAAGGCCCTTCCCCATGTCAAATATTGGTGGGAGACTTACTGTGAGCAACATGCCAAGAACAAGTCTACAATTTTTGGGCCAGGACCCACTTGTGAAGCTTTTGTTGATGCCCTCAAGGATTGATACTACCTTGTTGGAAACTATGATGACCAGTTCACGAGATAGACAACCTTGTGTCAAGAGAGAGACCGGAAGGTGTTGGAGTACACCAACATCTTCCATACAACCAACATATTCCATACATATGTGGGTGAAGGGGACCCCACTCCATTGAATTGTTGACAACGATAACTAGAAGAACCTAATATCAATAGAGGTCATAAAGAGGTTGAACCTAAAAATGATGTTGCATCCTTAACCATACACTGTCGATTCGATCAATCAGGGATAGGAAATCCACATCAACCATCAATGTTTCCTTCACTATGATATCAAACCCTTTAAGGAAGAGGTATTGTGTGATATTTCCCCCCTTGAAGTTTTTGATGTTTTTTTTAGGAAAACCATATATGTGGAAGTGTCATGCTATTTATGAATCTAGGCCCTCTAGTATCATTATTACTTTGGAATATCAACTCTACAGGGTACCAGAGGCAATCGCAACTACTAGGGTATCTTAAATATCTGCGAAGCACTGAAGAAAGGTGGTCTCTTGGACCGAAAAATTTGTCTTCTTTATGGTTCAGTTAGAAGGTGAACGAAAGGTCACTCCAACTGTCAACACCTATGCATGGGGTATCTCTATACAACAACAAAAGGTGGAGAAGATAGTAGAAGACCACAAAGAGATATTTTCCTCACCTACTGGGGTGCCTATACACTGTCACGTAAAGAACTTGATTGATTTGAAACCCAATGGTTATCTTCCTAACAACCTTGTGTACCGACATTCCATTATGGAGAATGAAGAAATCAAATGCCAAATCCAAGAGATAATTTTGTAAGGGCCATATCATACCAAGCTCCTCACCTTGTGGTAGCCCAATTGTTATGGTACAGAAGAAGGATGAGACATGGGAACTTTGTATTGTTTATAGAACCTTGAAAAAGATCACAGTTAATAACTAGTACCCAATCCCTGGAATTGATGATGTTCTCAATCAGCTCAAGGGATCCAAGTTTTTCAGTAATATTGATTTGAAGTCAGGATACCACTAGGTGTCGATTGAGAAAACTGTTGTATGGAAGACGACCTTCAAGTCTAAAGAAGGTATCTTCGAGTGGTTGTTCATGCCTTTTGGCTTGACTAATTCCCCACCCACATTCATGCAGATGATGGATGACATATTGTAGACATTCACAAATTCTTTTGTGGTCATATATCTAGATGACATCCTCATCTTCAACAAAAATTGGGAGAAACATTTGAAGCATATTCAAGAGGTCTTGGGAACCCTGCGATAACACAAGTTATATGAAAATTTGAATAAGTTTTCCTTTGACATGAAAATAATCCAATATTTAGGATACATCATAGATGATGATGGTGTGCATGTGGATCCAACCAAGATCCAAGTCATTCGTGATTTGTCAGCCCCGAAGACAATGGCCGAGCTCCGCATCTTCTTGGGCCTTGCCAACTTCTACCAAAAGTTTGTGTTGGGGTTCTCTCATATCGCTTGGGCCCTAAGCCAGGTGAACAAGGGTGGAGAAAAGAAAAATTTTGTGTGGGATGCATCCCAAGAGAAAGAATTTGAGGATTTGAAATTCCACCTCTACTCAGCACGGATCCTTATTCTTCCATACCTACAACAACCATTTGATATTGAGACAGATGCTTAAGATTATTCTATCGGTGTAGTCCTCACTCAACATGGGTAGCCTATCATAGTGAAACACTATTTGGTGTTTTTTGCAGATACCCCACCTACGACAAAGATATGTACTCCATTTTGTAGGCATGTCGACAGTGAAAACATTACATTATGGGGAAGGAAATGATAATCCCCATTGATCACATGCCTCTACAATTAATGTAGACATAGGGAAATTTATGGAATGACCTCCATAAGAAGTGGTTCACGTACCTTCATAAATTCCAATTTAACATCAAGTACAAGAAGGGCAGCACCAACTATGTCATAAATTTCCTCACTTGACCCGTAGTTGTGGTACTAACCACAGTTCTTAACTCCTATAGGCATGAGACATCCGAGTGGCTACAATTATACAATACCAACTCTGAATTTTCTACTTCCTATGAGACATTGAGCACAGGGAAAACAATTTTAGACTTTCATCTCTAGGATAGATTGTTATGCCATTTGAGCCATCTTTGTGTTCCTTCAAGTGAGTGTCCAAAGATGATCTAGGAAGCTCATTACAACTAAGCAACATGACATTTTGGTGTAGAAAAAGTATTTGTAGTACTGCAAAAACATTTTTATTGGTCGAAGCTTCGACAAGATGTCTGCAAGTACATCATATCCTACACTCCCTACACCATTTCCAAGTCCATCATCAATAAATATAGGCTATACACCCATTTTCCTACTCTAGATATGCCTTGGGAGTCCATCTCCATGGATTACATGTCCGGTCTGCTTTCAACCAAGCATGTGAACGACAATGTCTTCGTGGTGATTGATTGATTCTCTAAGATGGTAGTTTTGACACCCTACAAGAAGAGCATCACAGCTGCTAATATCTTCTTTGATCGTGTTTGGGTTCATTTTGGGCTTCCACAAACCATTATATCAAATCAAGACAATAGGTTCTTGAGCACGTTTTGGTCCATCCTATGGTTGATGATGGACACCAAACTAACCAAATTGACTTCCTTCCACCCACAAACTGATGGACAAACAAAGGTAGTCAATAGGATGATTGTCTATATCTAGAGGATGTACAATTCCAAACATCCACGCACATGGGATGAAAGCCTTCCTTTTGTTCAACATAGATACAACAAATCCTTCCACAACTTTATTGACCATAACCCTTTTCTGTTGTGCTTGGGGTTTCAACCACTAGCCCCCATTGACGTAGTTATGCCAATTGCAGTTGCACACGAAGAGTCCTCCCATGCTCATACCAAGGATGATCGAGCAATCAATTTTGTTGAGTAAATATAGCACACGATATTTTGCAGAACGCTAATGCCAAGCACAAGAAGTACCAGGATCAATATCGGGTACCACACAAGTTTCAGTTTAGACATAAGGTATGGTTGAATTTACAGAAAGAGCGCATGACATGACCCCTTCGTAATCTACACTCACTCCATTATGGGCCTTACACCATTACCAAGGCCGTGGGTGATAATTTTTTTGAATTAAGTATTCCCCCTTTCCTTGGCTTGCACTCGATATTTAATGTGCAACTACTTTGACCATATTTTCGACCTCTCTTGGACACTTCATATGGGGCCAAACAATTGGCCCCTATAGAACTCAATCTTGACTGCATTGGAGAAAAATGATCAGATCAGAACATCAAGACCAAGGGAACTCACCAACATAACATACAACTCTATTGGGTCGTCAAAGTAAAGAAATTTCTTCATGATGATAAGTGGCTCACCAAGAGTCAGATTCAACAGAAGTTTTTCCATTTGATGGAGGGAAACCCACCTATTCCAATGGCTCAAATTATAGTTTCCATCTTGGTAGTTTTTCTACAGTTTTTTGGGTCCCAAACTTCCGGGGTCGTATTGAGGCCCTAAACGATGTTTTTTTGACTTGGAAATGTCTAATAGATCTCTATTGGCATGTATTTGGTTGTTCAAAATGTGTACTCGTCATCTAGACCTTTTCGATGGGGTATGTGTATTCTTCATCTAGACCTTTTCGATGGGGTACCGAGCATCCAAACAGAGATCGTATGAAAAAGTTGCACCCTCGGGAAGTTGACTTATCAACTACCCCCATATGGGCCCACAAATCTTTTGGAGTTTCATCGAGAGTAACCAAGACATCTATTTTTAGAGATAAGCTACCACCATTCTAATTAGCTTGTGTGCTTTGCATTTTACAATCTTTTGTATTCTAGACACTCATTAATAGAATTTGAGTTTCATTGTATTATTGTGTTTCTTGCAATATCTTTGCGCATTTCTTTGTTATATCTATGTTATATTTCAGCCTTATCGTTTTCAAAAATAAAAGAAAATTAACTTGTTCAATAATAAGCTAACAAAATTTAAAATGAAATGAAATAAAATTGTGAAATTAGCTTTGCCAATGTTCAACTGTATAATTTTTGACAAAAAAATATCAAAATAGAACTAACTGATGGATAACAATAGAATAAATTAAAACTAAATGGTATAATTTTTAACAAAAATATCAAAATAAAACTAATTGATGGATAAAAATAAATTAAAATAAAGCTATGTAATTAGTTTGTTATTGGTTATACTCTACATTTTGTTTTTCAATTTTTTTTTTATTGTACGTATGGGTTGTTCGTTCTCGAGAGACGGATCGAGCCAAAAATATTCTTCATCGTATGAATAGTTATTAGGAAACTTCATCGAAGTATACGGGGTTTAATTGAATTAAATTAATTGATTGTAGATGGTTGTAATTGAATTACAGTTGATTGATTTGAATTTTAGTCAATGATGGTATTGTATACGATTTATGAAGATCAAATATAAAGGCCAACAACAAACTTATCAGATTAACTATGGCTGAGCCAATTTTATTCAGCCCTGCTATGCATGGCTGTCAATGCTTAACCTAAACCTATCAGACTGACCATGGCTGAGCCAATTTTATTAACTTGACTATACAATGACAACTTCACGATCTTCGGAGGAACATGCTGCTGTAATCATCGACGACTTGGACAATTTCGTTTCCATTGGTTTGAGGCTTCTTATTGCTATGAACTGAAGAAGACGATTTCTGATTGTTGGTAGGCTAAAGATATAACAGACTGTGCAAAGCAGACGTAGAACCGAGACGAAAGTAGAGGAGTAGAGGTTCAAGCCGAAGAGGATCAACGGCCGACCGAGAAATGCTAGAGTCGAAGAAGTTTTAATAGATGTTGGATGAGTGGAGGTTCAAGTTGAGATCGATTCGAATGATTATTTTTGTGTTCTTGAAGCTGTAATGACCGAACACGGCTTCAAAGATCGAAGCGAAGATAGATTCATTTGAATCAAGATTAAGCTCCAAATCGAACCCATATGCCAGTGCTGGGGATGCCGGTGTTGACAACAAATAGCATATAGTATCCAGGCGGTGCAGCCACGCCGCTCGGAGGTGCTGTGACCGACAATGAGTAAACGTTGGCGGGATTGGGAATGAGAGCGGGTCTTGAAACTGCAAGAGTGAGCAATCTCTGGTTCATGGAATGACTGTGTGTGGTGAAGGACGGGGCGTAGATGTTCACTTGGAGTACGCTGGCGGCGGTCAGAACAACACGCAGAGAAAAGCGCACTGTGAAAGTGGTGCCGTAGCTGATGGAAGCGCGGGCCGAAACGGAAATTATTCGAGGCCGGATGATGGAATAAGCAGAATCCAAATAATAAGGGCTGTAGCCTTCCAGCCTGAGCTCTGTCGGGAAGGGCGTTCCGGTGAAAACGTAGCCGAAGTGCGCGTTGGAGCCGCCGACGAGAACTCTTCCGTCGGCCAATAGACTTGCGGAGGAATGGTACATTCTGGCGATGGTGGTGTTTGCCAGGTCGAAGAAACGGGCGCCGAGAACGGCGTTAGGTCGGTAGAGTAAAGGGGAGAAGGCGGGAGCAGTGGCCATGTCCCACCCGGCGACGCCTTTCCGGGCACCGTTGATTATGATGACTTCTCCGTTGGGGAGGAGGAGCATGTCGCCCAAAGTCCTGGGACCAGTCATGTTTTCCATAGTCCACACAGGATTCGCGTCCGTTATCACCATTCTGCCGCAATCGTTAAGGGCGTCGATGAAGTTACCCGCTTGTGCTGAAGCGAAACCGTTGTCGGGGCACCCCCCGCAGACGAGGACTTCGACCTTCTTAAACCCGTCGGAAGCGGAGAGGGGAAGCATGACGGAAGACCCCGTGGAAGGGTAGTTTCTAGGGCCGGCCCCCGGTATCCTCGGATACGTCTTCACCACCACGTTGTTCTTGTAGTCCAGAAGAATGGAGTCCCTGTTGGCGAAGATGAACAGGTTCCCGTCTGAGCACAGGTGCAGAAATGGGTACAGATTGTTCTCCACCTGCGCGCTTGTTCGCGTCTGAGTCAGGAAAGGCAGGCTGAAGGTTCCCTCGCCGGGTTGTTTCGGAACGAATTCGTAGGTGAAATCGACGGTTCCCCCCACGACAATGATGCGATTGTCGGGGAGGATCTGGTTGGAGGCGTACCATCGGTTGTCGGCGAGCTGGGGAGCCTGCGATTCGTCCCAGTCGCAAGCGCCATTCGAGCAGGGGACGAAGTAGCGGATTTTTCTAGCCCCGTCATTCCAACCTCCGGTATGGACAAGCGTCCCGTTGGCGGTGAAGGCACCGGATGAACACCAGGTATCGGTGAGGATCTCGAGTGGCCTGACCTGGTTGGTGCGCACGTTATATTCGATGGAATGAGCCCAGCAGTCGTGAGTCAGAGCCTGATCCTGCGGATCGTCGCGGCATCGATTATTGGGGAGCATCAGCTGCGAAGGGCCGAAGTCGGTCCTGTCGAACATGACGACCGTGTTAAGATGAGTAACAGCCATGTGCATGGCCGACACTCCACCGTTCTGGACAAGAACCTTCCATTTCCCCGGCTTCACCGGTTGCACTTGTGCAGCACATGCTGATAATGTGCTCACCAAAACGACGAAACAGAAACCCAACTCAAATCCCCGCCGTGCTTCCATTTGCCTTCGAAGAATTCGAATCTGACACAGTTAGCCACACCTATTAAGCTCTATACGATGTTTCAATAGCTCCTCGTCTTTTATAGCGTCTTCAACTGATAAGGCTTGGCAGGTAACGGGATAGGAAAGAATCCATAGGCTTATCGCGTATCTCAGACAAGTTCGAACGGATTTCCTAGTGGATGCAAGCGAAAAATAACAATATTCTATTGGGTTGCTCTCATCAAACCAATTTTAAGGATGTTGTTATTAAATATCAACCTGGGCAACAGCAAATTCTTGGCAGCATTATTCACTCTTGATTATTATAAATTAAAAACATAATCTCCCTCAAATTCGCTCAGCACATGTCTAACAGAATGATTCCTTGGCGTCCATGAAAGCAACCTCCGCCGCGGTGTCAATATGATATAGAAAGCTCCAAACATCACACGTTTGACTTGAAATGTTCAAGTCGGATGAAAATTAAAAGACTAGTCTTAATTTCACTTTAAAGTTATACATTTTCGGTACTTTTCCAAAAAAAAAGTAAAAGTATATCCCTCCAATCTTTGTAAATTTTTTTTAAGTCCGTTATATTTTGATTGAAAATTAAATATATCAATTTGGGTGTATACTAAGTTTTTTATTGGTAAGTTTTTGGAGTGGTTATTGTGATTGTTGTTGAAATCCTAATTTTATAGCCTTTAAATAGTTAAACGCATTAAGTTTTTTATTGGTAAGTTTTTGTAGTGGTTATTGTGATTGTTGTTGAAATCCTAATTTTATAGCTTTTAAATAGTTAAAGGCATAAATTTATTATTTTTTCTCAAAAAAATTATAGTGAATTTGTTATATACATCTTCGATTATCAAAAATTGCAATTTCAATAATTTTTTTAAAATTTTAATTAGATTTTAAACAAAATCAATGTAAGAAAATAACCCAAAAATATTTAGATTAAGTTTAGCAAATTGAAAATACTTTTTTTAAAATAAATTAACCTTTTAAATTTATTTTTAAATATTAATTTTTAATAAAATAAAAATAAATAAATTTTACGAAAATATAAAAAATTAATGAAAAAAATTAAGTTTATTATTGTACATAAAATTTATAATTTATAAAGTCAAATAATAATAATAATGATAAAACAAATAATAACAATAAAATTTATAAAGTTTAATAATAATAATAATAA
>ML779808.1:0-13547 GCA_009831015.1 Picea engelmannii
GGTCTTCAAACCAAAGTTGGAGTTTCTCCATTCTTGATTCACCTTCCTTGTGTCCACATCATGAATTTCATGGGATGCATTTTCACTTTCAGGTGTCTTCTCTGTTATGAAAATTTTCAATGCTTCCATGATCTCCCCTTTTATACCATCTATCTTAGTGTCCAACTTAGCTTTTATTGAATCCATCTTAGTATCCATTGAATCCATCTTAGCTTCCATTGAATCCATCTTATTTTGTAGTTCATTTATGTCCCTACGCATTTCTTCACCTTCATCAAGAGTCCAAGTAGGATTTTCTGGAGGCTTATTTGGTGTAGAAGTTCTCTTTTTGGGTGGCATGTCGGCCAAGTATCACTTTTGAACCTTGATTTTGAGGTGGTTCTGCTAGAAAATATTTCTTCTGTTGTATCTCCCAATTTTTGGCCCTTCTAGGTATGAAACTTTCTCTTATGTATTTCTCTGATATTTCTTCTCTGCAATGCCACAGGTCTGATCAAAATTGGATGTGGCAAGTGGAATTTACGGTAGCTTCCCCACAACTTGCTGATTTTTGGCCTTTCCAGGAGATCTCACTTGTATAGTGTGCCTTGCATAAAATAATTGATATAAAATTCTGAAACTCACACCCAAATTAATATAGACTGTCCATGATCCCATGCAGCCAGTCCCATGCAATTTGGATACTCTAGGAAGAAGTTATGATTGTTTTACCTGGAACACCTTCTTGAGACTAGTCAATAGGACTAGTCAAATACCCTATTTTACACAGGGTGTATCTACAAATTTAAGATGAACTAGAAGCTTAAATTTTTACCACAGATACATTACCAATTTTTTTAAATGGAATCCAGAGTTCAGGGTCTGAAATGTTACAGAAAAGGTTTTATAGCAAAAATTACGCAATGACTCATTTCAGAATGATTCCAGAACCCTATCTTGTACAGGCTGTATCTCCGAAAGTATAAGGCCTCAGGAGCTACATTTTGAACCCAACGTACCTTGATCCATCTTCTAAATACCCTCCAAGTCGTTCCTTCTGAAACATTGTATAAAAAAATTTATAGCAAAAATTCCATGGTGTCTTAGATGTAGCAGCGAAACCCCAAGACCTTGAGCTCTGATACCATATGTTAAGAACCAAACATCAATATAGCATATAAAAACCTCAGGAAATGTACTCAACGCCTTGAAAAAGAGATAATTTCAGATAATAAGTCTCTTCGAGGGGGAAACCTCCTTTTACCCCACTTAAATGTTCAAGTACAAGATGATTCAAAATGAAAATGTCTCCTTGGTATATATAGTAGACTAGGAGGTATAATTACAAATAATAGCCTAAAGATGACATAATTAAAATAACATTACTAATATAAATTACAACTAATGGCCTAAAGCCGACATAAATAAAATAGCATTACTAATCTAATATGCCCCAATTAAGGGGTAATGAGCCAATATTAGGGCTTAACAATAGTTTGAAAAATGAAGGTAATATCCTCATGCTGGGAGACTTTAATGTTAGGACTGCAACTAAACAAGCTACTCTTTTAAGAAATTATTCCAACCATAATCCTTTATGGCTAGATGAGGACCTTGTTTTATCTAATAGCTACAAAAGAAGCTTTGAAGACCTAATTGAGAATTTGTTTGGTACTGAGTTGGTCAAGCTCTACAGCTCTCGAGACCTAATAATTTGCAATGGAGTAATGAAGTGGCCAAATTCCAAACAGATGACTTGTATTTGTGGGCTAGGTAGCAGTGTCATAGATTATGTGATATCTGATATCCTCATTTCCAACCAAATAGTAACTTTTGACCTTTTAAATGACCATGAACCTGACTTTGATCATAGAACTTTAACCCTAACTCTAAACTTTGCCATGCATAGAAGTGCCATTGAAGATAATTTTGATAATAAAAGGAAACTACGCTTTAACAAAAATAAAGTTGACCTTTTCTTAAAGGATTTAAATAGTGAATTACATCTCCTAACTTATAAGGACAACATTGAAGAACTCTATCATAATTTTACAACTACCCTTTCTAATTCTATTAACAAGTTCTCTTTCGAGGTGTCCTATAAAAAGAATAATAGAATGACCAACCCTTGGTATGATAAATAATGTAAAATTGCTAGGAAATCCATTAGGGATGCTTCTAATGAGTCCTTAAAACTCGATAATATCAATACATACAAATCCTTAATTAAAAGGAAAAAAAGGTACTATATCAATAAAAGGCAAGAGCAACTTTCACAACTATCTAAGCTAGATCCTAAAAAGTTTCAGAGGCAAATTCTAAACCGCAATATTAAAAAAAATAATATGTTTCCCTTAAGGGACTATAATTACTATCTTAAATCTTTATGAGTTCCCAAATGCCATGGACACCATTCCTATTGTCCCTACAGAGAGTAAAGTTTTTTCTTTGGATGACTTACATTTCAGGGTTAAGTGGCTTGCAAATGGGAAAGCTAAGGACATTGAAGGCTACCAAGTTAAAATTTTTAAAATTGGAGGGCCTATCCTTATCCCTCACATACACAAGATCTTCAATTTAGCAGTCAAGCAGGGCTTCCCTAAGCCTTGGACGCAAAGCCTCATTGTTCCTATTTTAAAAAATGGGGATAGAAACATTCCCTCTAATTATAGGACCATTATGATTAACCCAATTTTAGCGAAGCTTTATGGAATTATTTTGGAAAAAGAATATTAGCCTTTGTCTAGAAAGTCATAGTAAGAGAGATAAAGGCCAAACGGGGTTTATGAGATATTATTCAACTATGGACCATCTTGTTACCTTTAGGATCATTGTAGAGGAGTTCCACAATGCTAAAACCAATCTTTTTTGTTGTTTTGTTGACTTTGGAAAAGCTTTTGACATGGTTCCTAGGAAAAACCTTTGGAATAGGTTGGAAGAGATAAAAGTGCCTTTCGAGTTGAGGGCTGCTGCAATAAGGTTGTATGAGAATGTTATTTCCAAGTTTAAAATAATTGAGTGCTGGTCGAAAGAGATTCATTGCAATATTGGATACAAACAAGGTTGTCCCTTGTCCCCTACCCTTTTTGGCATATACATTAACAAGTTAGAATATTTCTTAGAAGAAGCAGTTTGTGTCGGCCCTACTTTCACTGGTATAATCATCAATCTTCTTCTTTATGTTTATGATATCATTCTTATGGCGAGGAGTCCCCGCGATCTTGAAAACCAACTAAGAATCCTCAAGGCGTTTTGCTCCAATATGGGAAATGACTGTTAATATCGATAAGACTAAGGTCATGATCATTAAATCCAATAAGATCACTTATGATACCTTCGTATATGAAAAAAACAAATTGGAGGAAATGAATTCATACAAATATCTTGGAATTGATATTCACCACAAGATCAACTGGAATTATAGCATTGAGAAAAGGATTATTGGGGGATGGAAAGCTTATTATGGGCTTGAATACAATTGTAAATCAGCTGATCTTTAGATTTGGGATAAGAAGAAACTCCTCTTTGAGACTCTTGTTACACCTGTTATTATTTGTGGATGTGAAGTATGGGGATGTAGTATCTCTCATGAATCCTGGAGAAATATAGAGAAAATAAAAAATAATTATATAACCTATAATCTCAAAATTAAAGGAAATATTCCCTATCCCATCCTCCTCTTAGAATAAATCCTCTCCTCCATTGAGAGCACGACTATGAATAGATACCTAAGGTATACGAACAAGTTAAACAACATGGAAGACAAGAGGCTTCCTAAAATCGCTTCAAAATCCATTCGTAACCATCATCGACTCAAGTGAGGATGACATAAAGATGCCCAGTCTTGGGTAAAATATTGTGGAATCATGGAAGACACCATTTTGCAGAATGAAGATACTATTAAAAATATCATCAAATCAAAATTTAAGGAGAAAATGTGGTGTGAAAAAGAGTTAGAGGAAAAAAAATTAAGGTATTATAAGGATGTTATTAACTCTAATCTAGAAGATCAAAATTATCTCTCTATTTTGACAAGTGTAAATAAAAAAATAAACATTGCTAAGATAAGAAAAAATTCTCACGAGCTCCTTAGTGAAACTAGTGTTGGTATTATGGTAGTTGTGGTAGGTATGAACCTCCATGTGTAACCTTTGGCTAGAATAGAATATTCTGGAAGCAAGAGAAACCATAAACAGATGTGTAGAAATCCTAGAAGACAAGTCGTCTCAGCAAAAGAATTAATAATAAAGTATTAGCTTCTAGAAGGACAAGTTGGCCTAGACAAGTGACAAGAACCACTATAAATAGAGGGCTCTTGAGCTCATTTATACTCACTTCACTCACTCTCTCAATCAAGTCTAGTGCAAGTTTGGAGCTGCAGCTGCAAGTTTGGAAGGTACATCTTTTGGGGTGATTCTTGGTCTCTCTCTCTAGAGCTATCTAACCTAAGATATGTGCCCTATCTTCTAGTATCTCTTGGTGACATTCTTGGTGACATCTTGGAGTATATTGGTGGTATTCTTGGTGACGTCTTGGAAGAAGTGAAACTGCAATTGCTGCAATTGAGTAGTGTTCTTGTTCTGTGGTTTTGGGACTTTCTGTCTGGTGCGCTATCTTTGGAGAAATATGTGCTCTCTTGGTTATCTGTGATTTCTAGTGCTACTTCCATAATCATTCTATCTAGCAAAGGTTATGGTTCTCGGGGGTGGTTGCATGCCTATGGTTGGGTGACAATATTGTTATATTGTCTATGGTTAAACGAGCACATCGAATATTTTAAAAGGTTATGGGCCCACACTACCTTTAGAATAATCTAACCACTAGAAAGTAGAGCGGGAGTTATTTTTCAAGCTCGATGTATCACTAGTTGCGGCTGTGACTTGGGTTTCTAATTTTGCAGCTGCAACAAGCCACTTTAAGTATTTGGGCACTTTAAGTGAAGCGTTGGACCTAATTTTTGGATATTCTAGTTCACCCTATCCTATCTCACCCTCTGGTGTCCTCAGACATAAAAAATGTCAAGTTTGAGTTCTTGGTCAAAGTCAAAGTCAAAGGTTGACTAGTCAAAGTCAAAGTCAAAGTCAAAGTTGACTTTTGGTCAAAATTGATTTTGTGGTCAAAGTTAAAATTTCATGGTTTCTAGCTTGTTCTAATCCTTGAACCTTTTTTATTCAGTTTCTAACCTCTTCTTGTCAATATGGTGTCTAGCTTCAAATTAGAAGACAAGCTGAACGATACTACAAATTTCAAAGGTATGCACTTGTATATGCTTTCTAAGTTATATCATCCAGCAAAGCATGAGTGTGTTTTTCAGGGAATGTGCAAGAGACCTTGTCCAAGAAGTGATATTGGATTCCATACATTCAGAGGAACAACCAGTTAAGGCTCCGGGTTCCAGGTTTGATTGATCAAATTGTTAAGTTTCAATTTGCACATATCAAGTCTGATAGTTGCTATAGTACAAGTAAACACTACAGTTGTGACAACAATATTTGAAAGGTTCTATTATTGTTAGGTATACTTGGTTGCATGTAAGTACTATTGATATAAATGCTTATTGTGCTTGTTTTCAAAATGAACTAACATCTCCTCTAAGATATATCTCTTGTTTTTCTCTTGGGCAGGTCACCTTGGTAATTCTATGATGACTACCATCCTTGTTACCATAGATATGTTCTTATGAAAATGCTATTGGAAGTATTTTTTCTCTTATTTTTCTTGTTCTGGGAAGGTCACAGGCGATAGATATGAGAAGGAGCTACAATGACAGTTGCAAACATGGAGCAAATGAGTCCATCAAGTGGTGAGGCAGGTGATCTCACTAAGCACCAATTCTAAAGGAAGCATGTAAAGAAAAAGGCGTTTTCAACATTGTTCACTTAGATGTGTGTGGACCAATGAAAATAAAGATCTTGAGGTTCGATAATGAAGGAGAGTACTCCTCCAAGGAGCTCATTTCCTTTTGTAAAGTAGCCAAGATTAGGAGGGAGCTAATTGTCCCACATAATCCTCAACAAAATGGTGTGGAAGAAAGAAAGAACCAATCCATTGAAGAATCTATTAAGGAAATGATGAATGACCAGAATCTATCCATGTTTCTATGGGGAGAAGTAGCTATGGTATCCATATATGTTTAGAATAGAAGTCATCATCATATACTGAAGAACATGACTCTAGAAGAATCCTTCTCCAAAAATAATCCAAGTGTGAAACACCTAAGGATCCTTGGTTGTCATGTCTATATTCATGTTCCCAAGGAAAAAAAAAAGAATTTTGAACCTTCAGGAAAGAAGGGCATATTAGTTGGATATACTGAGACATCAAAAGATTATAGAATCTATGTCCCAGGTCAGCAGAAGGTTGAAATAAGAAGGGACATGACTTTTGATGAGAATATTTCCTTCAGAATATATATAATATTCCATGGATTCCAATGATGAAGAGGAACATGAAGATACCAAGGAAGAAACTACATGTTCTCCAAAAAATCTCAATGCGGGACCTTCCACCTTTGAAGAAGCAGTCAAGAAGAAAGAATGGAAGAAAGCTATGATGGAAAAATATCAATCCATCATGAAAAATGATGTATGGGAAATCATGCCTAGACTTGAAGGAAAGTCTGTAGTCAATTCAAAATGGGTTTTCAAGATAAAGCATGTAGTAGATCGGAGTATCGATAAATACAAGGAAATATTCATGGCTAGATGGTTCTCCCAACAAGAGGGAGAAGATTATGATGAGATGTTTTCTCCAGTTTCCAGATACACCTATATTTGAGATATCATATCTCTTTTAGCATCCATGGGTTGGAGTTTACATCTGATGGATGTAAAGACCACTTTTCTTAATCGGGTAATTGAGGAATAAGTATACATAGATAAAACTCAAGGTTTTGGGTTACACCCGATAGAAACCCATGTATGCAAATTAAAGAAGGCCTTGTATGGACTCAAGCAAGCTCCAAGATCTTGGTATGCACAAATTGATAGTTACTTGACGAGACTTGGATTTTCCAAGAGTTGTACTGTTAAAAACCTTTATTACAAGGTTGTGAATGATGCACCTGTGATCCTGCTACTATATGTTTATGATTTTCTGATAGGTGCAGAGCCTCTCATTATTCAATGTAAGAGGGATTTAGCCTCTGAATTCGACATGAAGGATCTTGGTCTCATGTATTATTACTTGGGACTAGAAGTATGGCAGAAGCATGGTGAAATATTCTTAGGGAAAGGGAAGTATGTTGTAAAGATCCTTCAGAAGTCCGGGATGATGGATTACAAATCCGTGGCAACTCGCATGGTGACAGATATGAGGAAGTTGAGAGACTCTGATTATGATCCAGTAGAATCGTCCCTGTAGCAACAATTGATTGTCTTATTGATGTATTTGGTTAATACTAGGCTAGGAATTTTCTTTGTTATGAACATGTTGAGCCATTTCCAGGTGGAACCTAGACATGAGCATTGGATAGCTGCAAAGCACATTTGAGATATCTTCATAGGACACTAAATTATGTTTTGAGATATGCCTCAAACAATGATGTACAACAACTGCATGGATTTACTGATTCATATTGGGAAGGGAGTGCAGATGACAAAAATAGTACTTTTGGTATATGTTTCAATTTGGAATCTACTATGATATCTTGGTCTAGTAGGAAACAAAAGTCTGTTGCACTCAACACTGCAAAAGCAGAGTATATTGCAACTTGTGATGCTTGTATGGAAACAATATGGCTTTGTAAGCTGGTTTATGGACTATTTGATCAGGTGCTAGATTTGACTAGGATATATTGTGATAATCAAATCTGTGTGAAGCTTTCAGAGAACCCCATGTTCCATGACAGGTTGAAGCACATTGATATAAAGAACTATTTTCTCCGTGATAAAGTTGAGAAGGGAGAAGTGATTCTCTAGTACATCTCCATCGATGAGAAGATAGTTGATATTTTGACAAAGCCTTTGTCCAAGATAAAGTTTTCATACTCGAGGGACAAGCTGGGACTCATGGATATTTCTCCCTTGGTTGAAAGGGAGGAGATGAATTCCTCGATTGGGAGGGAGTGCTGATATATGGCATCATGTATAGTCAGTGTGCTGGTGGAAAGACATTCTCCAAGTGGAAAATGGTCCAGGAAGAACATATTGCTGGTGGACAGACATTCTCTCTTTGGAGGATGGTCTTGGTTGACAGATTGTTGGTGGATAAACATTCTCCCTGTGGAGGATGGTCCAGGTTGACAAATTGTTGATGAACCATGGACAACTATTATGCCGGGGCATTGCCTGAAAAGGTAGAATGGTCCAGGGCAACTATTATTCTAGAACATATGTCCAGATTAGAAGAATGGTCCGTCTCTCTGAGTTCACAATAGTGACCAAAGTGAGGATATTGGTACATGACAAACATTTTCCCTGAGTTCACAGTAGTGGCCAAAGGGGGGAAATTGGTCCAGGACAACTATTCTTCTAGGATGTATTTCTGATTAGAAGAATGGTCCTTGTAGCCCATCACGTGGCTTTCAACATCTGGGAGGACAACTATTTTTATAGGATGTATTTTCGGATTAGAAGAATGGTCCTTGTATCCCATGGCATGGATTTCAGCATCTGGGAGGACAACTATTCTTGTAGGACTTATGTCTGAATTAGAAGAATGGTCCTTGTAGCCCATTGTGGGGCTTTCAACCTCTGTTGGGATAGTCATTCTTCTAGGACGTATGTATGGATTGGAATAATGTTCCATGTATCACTCTGTTGAGTGAGTGACTTATGAGCAACACTCTGTTGAGTGCGCTAAGTCCAACACATGATTTATTCATCATCATGCCTGATTACTCAGATGGATCATGGCCTCGAGAGATGATGCAGACGATAATATGATTTGATTCCAGGAGACTATTGTACTGCATGGTGATAGCTTGTGTAGCTATTAGTTGATTGCAGTGGAGACTATACGTCTATGGACGATAGCTATGTACTACTGTGGTGGATGTGTTCCACTGGTAGTGACTATGTGTCATTGGATAGTAGTTGTGCACTATTAGGAGTGGTTGTGTACCACTGGATAGTAGTTGTGCACTACTATGGATCGACATTGTTGTGATATATTGGATGGCATTGTAGTAACAATGTACTACTACTGTATTGCCATGGAGACTACCAGTAGTGTTGAAGGTGTTTCCTAGGCTGGTGTGCCAACCAATGGTGTTGGATGTGATTTCCAGCTAGATGGATAGTGATGATGATGCTCGTGACTTGATCTACGTGATCATGAGATAGCTTGTGCAGCTATGATGATGCTACCTGTAGAATGGTCTGGAAGACTATGTGAGCCTTGTCCATACCATGTGAAATGGATGGATGTGTTTGAAACCATTACAATTAATACCTCCCTAGCTAGGAGGGAGTGTTGGTATTATGGTAGTTTCGGTATGTATTAACCTCCATGTGTAACCTTTGGATAGAATAGAATATTCTGGAAGCAAGAGAAACCATAAACAAATGTGTAGAAACCCTAGAAGATAAGTCGGCTCAGTAAAAGAATTAATAATAAAGTATTAGCTTCCAGAAGGACAAGTCTTCCCAGACAAGTGAAAAGAACCACTATAAATAGAGAACGCTTGAGCTCATTTGTACTCACTTCACTCACTCTCTCAGTCAAGTCTAGCGCAAGTTTGTATCTACAACTGCAAGTTTGGAAGGTACATCTTTTGGGGTGATTCTTGGTTTCTCTCTCTAGTGATATCTAACCTAAGATATGAACCCTATATTCTAGTATCTCTTGGTGATATTATTGGTAACATATTGGAGTATATTGATGGTATTCTTGGTGACGTCTTGGAAGAAGTGAAACTGCAACTACTGCAGTTGAGTAGTGTTCTTATTCTATGGTTTTGGGACTTTCTTTCTGGTGCGCTATATTTGGAGAAAGATGTGCTCTCTTGGTTATCCGTGAGTTCTATTGCTACTTCCAGAATCATTCTATATAGCAAAGGTTATGTTTCTTGGGGGTGGCTGCATGCCTATGGTTGGGTGACAATATTGTTATATTGTATATGGTTAAACGCGCACATCGAATATTTTAACAACTAAGCGTTGGTTAATTCATAAAACACCATGGGATGAAAGAGTGTGTCACCTTTGTGACACTAAGAAGGTTGAATATGAAAAGCATTTTCTCTAAGATTGTCTAGCCTATACCCAGATTATATCTCAATTTCAAAATATTTGTTACACTACCAACCTTCCTAACCTCTTAACTCAACAAAACTATGGTGATCTTGGAAAGCTTCTCTTAATGCTTTTCAAGCACAGAAACAAAATTCTAAAGAATTGCAAGTAATCACTTACCCTCTTAAGGTTTGATACACCAATTCGGTCTCAATGGACGTTAATCATCATCTCTACTTATTTAGACCAAAGGTAAAATGTAATTCTCAAAATGATAGAAATATTTGAAATATATATATCAAATCTTCTTATTTAATCTTTCAACTTGTTATAGGGCTATGTATATACTGACATTAAATAATTTAATAACTTGTTTACATATAAGTAGGTTAGAGTTCACTTTTATATTTTTCAATTTTAAAATGCTTGTGATGGGTAGATTGATTAGTTTTCGTTGAGTGTTTTTCAGTTAGTGATTATATTCCAATGAGGTCCTATATGGCACATTTTTCACATATGTGTGTTTAAAACCCAAGCTTTAGCTCAATCAATTGAAGCATATGTCGAAGGAATGTTGCCGAGGGGAGACCATAGGTCACAATTTCAAATTCGGTTGAGTCCCTTAGGTTTACCAACCATGAAGGTGCCAACAAAAAATATAATAACACCTTTATCACTAGAGCGCAAGATCCTCCTAGTTGGATTGCATGGCTTCTTGCACTACACCTATAGTCTCTAACTTTACTATGGCTAAGAAAAACCTTTGAGAAGTTTTAACCCAACTCAAAGCCAAAAGTGTCTTTAGGGCCTAGAGACTCCGAATAGGGGAACAACAATATAAATCCAAGCTTTAATCCTCTTGCAATTTCTCCATCATATAATTGTGAATGAACTCTTACCCCTTTTTCAGATGAAAAACTTATATTTATACCCAAGGAATGAAGTTAAGGTAGTTGGGGGTATAAGTTAGGGCATGTACAGGTGTACAAATCTTGTACTTTCCACTTAGGAGCATGCATTTAATGCATTTTTTTTTTTTTCCTTTTTACAAATGTGTCCGCATGTTTCCTTAAGGAAACTCATGAAGAGCCCACGAGATAGATGGAAACAACTCACAACACGTCCTAAACTTTGGAGAAAGGAAACTATGGAAAGACAAAAACTTGCTTAATGATCAATCACTAGCCAACGAGATGCATTTGTACAAGGATGACCCAAATGAAGCTATAACAACTATACAAAAAGTTAACATTAAAGAAAAATATGGATGTAAGGCAACAGATGTGGCCATTACAGAAAACATGAACATATAGAATATCAAAATTGGGAGCTACATCCAAAACTGATTCCTAAAATTAGAAAAATTCCTTATGAGAAGATCTTCTCTAATAAAGGGAAAATATGTCAAAGGAATAGTAGATGGAAAAAAATTGGTTTTTATAGCTCATTCTTGTGAAATGGAGAGAGAGAAAAACTCTAGGGATATGTAAGGTGTTTATGATAAAGCATGAATAAATTAAAAGATAGGTATATATCTATTTGATGCAATAGATTATAAAGCTAAGTGATCACGTTGTGGGATGTAGGGCACCCATTGTATTGGTACTTAAGAAAGAAGTGTATCACCTTGTGGGATGTGTACCATCCATTATGTTGGTACTTAAGAAATATGGGATGTGGCATTTACTTGACTTTCTACTTTTGTCATCTTTCATTCTCTGTGACGTTGTATCAAATACATTTTAGATAAGAAATTCCAATAATGTTTTGAAATGTGTTTTTTGTATGTAAATGAATGGTCATGTTGTAACAATCATATAAGTAGAATTTTTTCTTACAATTTGGAGTTATAATGTCTCAACTAATGTATCAATATGTAATTTACTATTTTGGTTTGTCGATCTAAATAAAAGTAATTTGTTGTGTTATATATTGTTTTGGTATTTATGTGGCTCCATAACAAAGTCCAAAAGATGTTCAAGAAACATTTTTCCTTTTAGAAATAATGTAGCTAGGAACCTCAATTAAAGTTCACCGAACCACATGTATAAAGAAGAGTTTTGTCACCTCATCACCCATGATGGTCTGTTGTCTGTTTCCAGAGAATAAGAATGGCCATTTTACTAATATGTTCCATAAGCACAAAAATGTAGACATATCCATGCTTGGTTTTCACCATCCCATCAAGAAAGTCCATATATATTGTTTCCCAAGGGCTTGAAGGTGTTAGCACTTTGTAAATTTGTTCGACTGATAAACAAACGACAGAGGTAACCTACAAACCAATTTTAGATATGGGTACTAGCCTACTCAGCTCAGAGAGGGCTCTCTCATGTCACTTGGTGTTTCTTTGTCAATCGATGGCTAGGTTTTCTTTTTTGGGGGGGGTTTATAAATTTGCTGGCAAGCAAGGGGAGGGACACTTAGGGCTATGGAGTCAAATTATGAAAATAAATGAAAACATTGACCGGCTAGTAGTAATATCCAAGGGATAAAGGCTAAGTGAGGCGATGAAACTGAGTTATAAATTGTAGTTTGAAGAGTGTAAGAATAAGAATAAAACAAGTGACTGCATCAGAGCATTAATGAAATAAATTATGAATTAGTTAAGAAGAACTTAACACAATTTAAATTGCTTAAGCCAAGAGCATCACAAGATGATATCTGGGCCTTTAAGCTATCCAATTTAAATACAAGACAATGTAAATGAAATTATAAACATAGGAAATACATACAAGGAGAGAAAACAAAACTCATATCACAACCATTAGAATCTTTTCATAGAGACTTCAAAGGCTTCTGCATATGTATTGAATTCAGCTCCAGAAAATTACAATCGAGTTCCAAACAACTAAAAAGGTGCCCTTGCACTTGTTGAAACAGAGCTTAAATTTTTACTTTAAGAACAAATTTTTGGTATCCTAGAGTCTTTGCGTTATTAAAATCTTTATAAAATAAAAAAATTTCATACCTAATAAATTTGAAATACACTTGAGCTTTACTCTTGGAAAAATAATGGTTGAAGAATTAAATTAATATATGCTCCAAATACTTCCTCGAAAAACATTCTAAATGAACCACAATGATAGAACTCAAGATTTTCTAAAAAAAAAAATATCGGGATATCGGAGTTCGCTATTCGATAATAACAAATTTCAATACATATTAAATCCCGATCTCCCGACCTCCGATTTCCCGATACGCTAATCTTCTATTAATTCATTGTTTTCTTAAATCTCATTTAAAAATAAGTTTTAAACGTTAAGTTAATCATATCGGGAAATCGCGTTTCGCGGTTTCGAATGAACAAGTAAACTTAACATCGTTTTCCCCGATTTCCCGATCCCCGATCTAAATCAATTCTTAATGAAAGTTTGATCATAAGCTAATTAC
>ML779808.1:21857-54950 GCA_009831015.1 Picea engelmannii
AGCCAGGTCTAAGCCAGTTTGAGGCAGAGGAGCTGTTGAGGTAGAGATGCTGTCGGACGATTTCTGAGAGTTCGGTATATCCGTTTCAGGTGCCGTAAGTTGTGCAAGATTCTAGAGATCATGGTGAACAATACCAGATCAGTATAGGAGCCAATTGGCAATTGTAAATATGTACTAATAAACTTTCAAAAAGAAATCAAGAAGCCTCCCTCACAGAGAAAAGGCCCGGAGACGTAGGCAAAGTTGCCGAACTCCGTTATCAAACTTGTGCATGATGGTTTGCTGCTTTTCATTGTTTTTCAGATCTGAAAATATGTTAATGGCTGTATAATTCATTTCTTTTCTCTCTCTTTCGTTAAGTTTCCCAATGGTCATTAATTCATGCAAATAAAAAAAAACTCAACCATAGTCATTCGAAAAATCCTGACGGATCAGACAGAAAGCAAGAGAATCAACTATCAAGTTTGAAAGAATGAAAGAAGGCTTGAAGGACCTATATATTCAAGAGAGAAGAATTCCCACTTAGGAAATGTTAAGAAAAACTTCAGAATCTTTGAGGGGATCTCCACAGTGTGAAGCCACTACGCTAGGGGAAGATAAGAATAAAAATGGAAAGAGGATTCTAGAAATAGTTAGAGAGACTCAGATAACAAGAAAGAAGGCAATGAATCTCAATAAAAAGAAAGCTAAATTGGAAAATCTAGAAGAAGCTACATAAACTAGTTGGAAGACTTCACAGACTGGAACCTCGCAGGAGGTAGGTTCACAGGATTTGAGCCTCACTGGAACAACAGGACCACGCTGAATTGGACTTTGCCCTAACAAAGTTATATGACCATTGGAGGTGCCCCGACCGTTAGAATGACGCTCTAGAACAGTTAGAAAACACATTTATGGGCTTATGGACCGCTTTTAGGACATTGAGACTGTGCCATAACGAATAGATTTACATTGATGGAAGCATTTCCTGGCCGTTGGAAGATCCATTACAATACCTCGCTTATTTAACTCACCGGTGGCTGCACCGGGACCACTTTTTGCTACCCCGTGATTGAATGAGCTAAGTAGAGAATTTTCCAAGTGTCGAGTTGTGCTATCTGAAAGTAGACCCTGCTTGTCCGTTTATCTACTTCGCCTGTCCATTTGTCTACCCCACCTGTCTGTTAAAAACTAGAATGTCGGGCAAGCCTAGTGAATTGGAGAAATTTGTCGAGGAAGACCTTAAGAAGCTAATGGCCGACAGACCGGTATTAGAAGGTATCCAGGTGTCATCGACTAGGGTACTGTAGGCTTCCCCTTCATCTAGACGTCATTCCAGTAGTGTCAACCCTGTAACTGAGCAGCAAAGTAAGCATCGAGGTGATCTGGCTAATGCGGAGGAGATCCTGTCGATCCTACCCGAATATATTTCACCTTTGGCTAGCGCTGTTAACTGAGACAACATCCCTCGAGACTTTGAGTACTTCGTTTTCATTGCATACATTCTGAAAGGAATTCACATAGTCAGGAGTCAGTTAGGATAGATCCCGCTATTGAAGAACAACAAATTCAATTTAGGAGATAGAAAGAACTACACCATGTTGGCTCCTCACCGCTATCTCACAAAGAAAACTAAAAGAGACCTCGCCTTGTCTCACAACCATGGATTAAGGGATTGGCACAATCCACCATGTTGAATGTTATGAAGATCCTGCATTTTGGCCACCACCAGGAGGTTAACGCTTGCGTTAAACTCCTCCTATCATGCTTTCATGGCGGATACCTGTGGCTCGACAGAAGGATTACTGTGGATTTGTCGTTGATCCACCGGATCATAGGTTTAAGTGTGAAGGGTCCCGAACCTCAAAAGTTTTATCCAGGGAAGGCCTCAGACTATTCCTTGGCATAACGCATCAAATAATATTACAGAGAGGTCGAAAAAGGAAAGCGAGGTTAAAAGGTAGCCTCTATACAGGATGGCGCAGTGCACCTTGCTTGCCAACTCCTAGATGTCAAGCTCATAAGGAAGAACCGCCCCACATAGGTCATCGGGTTCATGGTGGACCTCGCAGGAAAATGTATTGAGGGCATGCAAATGAACTGGGAAAACTACCTCGTCAATGAGCTAGAGAAGGATTGTCGCGAAGCCCATGACTTGGGATACAAATTCCATTAAATTTGGTTGATCATTTTGATCGCATTTGTCGCTTGGAAAATGCCTGAAGGAGCCACATTTCCATAGATCGAACCCTCAAAGCCATTGGCCGCTCGGTTTTCCACCCTATGGTACACCAATGACATGACAAAGCAATGGCAGTCCAATGCTGTGTTTCGAGGATATTACCATCAATTGAAGGTCACCATCGAATCATTTCCTCGCATGACACCGTGCACCCTGCACCAGTACCGACCCATAGAAAAGATTCGCGCTGATCCTCATTTCATCTACATCACTGCATGAAGAGATGAGAACTAGGAAGAACTACAGTGGTACTACAAACTGATAGATGAAGATATGGAGCAGATTACAAAGGAGTGGACGGAGGAATTTCTTATACCTGTTGTTGATGCAGATCTATCTGACACTGACACCATAGGAAGCCCCGTAGTTACCTGAGTTGAACATGTCAGACAGTCCAGTGGGACAAAGAAGCAGAAAAAGAAGGCCGAAGTCCAGGACATAGAGAGTAATGAAGAGGACAATGCTTCGGGAGATAACGGATCTGACTCGCCAGGAGGAGGAGGAGACGAAGCATAAGGATAGGGAGGAGGAGATGAAAGAGAAGAAGAGCAAGGAGGAGGCAAAGATACACCGTCAGAAGATCCCCATACTGGGACGGTGACACCACAAAAGAGGAAGGTTTCTCCGAAGAAACCTTCATCTAGGAAGAAGACACATGCTAATAAGCCCAAGTTGGAAGCCACTCTCATAGAGGACGACATCAGTATGGTCTATAGAGCAATGAAGGATGCTCCCGAAGACATCTTGTAGAGATACAGAGAGAAGAAGGAGGAGTTATACGTAAGGATTGAGAGGGAATTGAAGGAAGTGCAACAAGTTATTCGCTTGGTCTGCGCAGTACCTACTATGTTGTCTGCACCTTCCTCGTCACATACTATAGAATTGGGGGATGAACCAACCCAGTTGAGAAGGATTGCAGATGCAACAGAAGCTCGGTTCCAGAGAGCACATGAAGAGAAGGATAAGGCTACAAAATCCTTGAAAAAGGATAAAGACGAAGTATTAGCACAATTATGAGCAGCGCAGGAAAGTGTATCATCCCAGGAAAGCAAGAAAGCATAACTTCAAGAGGAAAAATCCCAGCTACAAAAGGAAAAAGAGCAACTGCTCGCAGAGCGGGTCGTGGTCTAATAAGCGGTAAGTAAAGCATGTCACTCTATACCAGGCTTGGTATAGGAGGACTAGGAGTCGGTTGAATCTCAAGTAGTGAAGCTCACAGAGATCATCCAACAACTTTAGGTTAGGATAACAAAATTGGAGGCCCAAATAGTACTGATCACCCCGTAGAAGGTGCGTGACCAGAGGGAGGAGACCGCCAAGAACATAGTAGCAAGAATAAGAGCCCTCGCCTTAGAATGCAAACAATTAAGTGATAAAAGCTCCCAAACATATGAATGCCTCACCGAGGATCCAAAGCTAAGGAAGCGAGAAGCGCAGTTACAGGAGGAGCAACAACAAGCATTTTCGTTGCAGGCGCAGATGAAGCTGCTCACCACAGTGGAAAGAATGAAGAGATCCCAAGAGAAGCGCGCAGTACAACAATAGATCAATGCCCTCTAGGGTAAGGTAATGGAAGTAACACAGAAGCTACAACCTATGCAGGATGAATCTTGCAAGGTATTTGAGGAGATTGATGGACAAGGCTCACAACTAGATCAAGTCGTCGTAACAGTAGAACAACACCTGGAAGGGCCTATTATAGACCAGATGATCCAGGAGCTCATTGAGCAGGAGGATCTAGTGATGAAGCAAGTCGAGGCAACTCGAGTTAAGCTCGAGGCTTTTGAAACAACATTTTATGCACCCGAGTGACTCGGGACGAGTCAGAGGTGAGTGTTGGGGGCCTGTTGGCCCTCGACCAAGTTTTTAGGAAACCTTGGTCAGATTTGGCCCACGTTTGGACCTCGACACATTAGTCGAAGAAGAAGTGCCCAAGTAGAGCTAAGATCATGGATATCACCAATTTGAGGGTTATGTGGACCCAGTAAAGTTTCTCTAGAGTTTTGTAACGAGGTTATGGGATGTCGACTCATGGGGTTTCCCATGTGTAGGCCTTATTGTAAGGGTTTGTATAATATAAATAAAAAAGAATGTATTATAAAAGTAGTTAGTGAAGTGAATGTAGTTTTGTGTGAACAAAGTTTCTTTCTGAAAAGGACTATATGTGCACTAAGGCTTTGTGCCCGACTATGATTTTGTAGAAGGTGCAAATGCTGTGATCTGGCTAGGTGCATTTGTCCTAGTTTTGGAAGGAGGATCTGGTGCTCAGTGCACAGATATCCTATCTGGTGCGAAGCTTGAATCTGTGGCTTAGTGCACAGGAGTGAATGAATGTAAGATTTGGAAAATAATAAAGAGGCGAAGTGGTTTGTGGACATAGCCCCACCCTAGGGTGAACCACATATTTCTGGAGTCTCATGGTTTGCTTGGTGCAATGTTATCTCTGTTATGTTTTTCTTAGTTCTTATATTAGAACATGTACTGGATATGTATGTTTTTCTTAAATGCTTTGCTTATGTTAAAATGCTAGATCTGATTAACAGTGCTAAGTGCTAAGTGTTAAGGTACATAATCTTTTGTTGTTACTGCGCTAGATCTATCTTAGATTAGGTTCTACGATGTTAATAAGGTTAATAAACTAATGCATGTCACTTCCTAAGTGTTAACAGAATATTTTTCAAAGTGTTATTATCATCGATTTGTGTCCCATCTTGGTTACAGACTCCTGTGTCCTATAACACCCCTGCTTCTACCTCAAGTGAGACTTCGCCTGCTTCACAGGTGTTGCCGAAAGGGCCGGTAGTTGGGGTTTTGTTGGTGTGTTGTTAAGCGTTGAACCCTGGGTCTACCCCTATGCCAACAAAAACTTTGAATTATTCAAGCTTAGACCCAAGTAATCTGAATACAACATATCGTTGGTATTCCTGTGGAATTTTACTTTGTCTGGAGCACTGATGTTGTCATAGTTTAGCTTGATCTTAGATACCTTGTCTTCGTCTGCAACTTCTATATTAAAGGTTCTCTTCTCTATATCTCTTACTGTGAATATTGCTTTGCGCACCAACCTATAAATTTGGGAAAAGGGAATGCAACCTCGACAATGTAAGGGACTATAGTGGCTTGGACTACTTCAAGGAAGGGTATCTGCTTCCCTACATTATTAGAAAGATTAGCTCTGGACACAGAGATGGGCGAAATGGTGATTTTAGTGTCGAACACATCTGAATCTCGGTCAATTATGGATTCTTCGTTTGAAATGGGGTCTTTCTCTATTACTGACATTATGATAGGGTCCATGGTGGCGATGAAAAATACCTGTAAACGAGTGGAAAAAGCGTGAGCTTGGCGTACTATTGAGCTTCAATTTGAATGGAGTGGTCATGCCAACTTTCAACGTTCATGAAAAACAATAAAATAAATGACAAGCGCCCCCTTTATATACTTTCTGAATTTTGGGGGCATGAGGAAGTGGTTTGGGGAAACCTGCTTCTTGCCCTGAAATGCACCCAGTGGCGCCACGTGGTTCCAACCCAAAACCGTGGTTTATTTTTTAGCCCGCTTTCGGGAATTATGCTCCGTGCAACTCCTCCCCCCAAAAATATTCCCAACCGTTGATCTAGTGTGCTTGTGATCTGGGACCCATCGTGTCCCATAAACTTAGCACCTGCCAGATATAGCCTCCTCCCACCAAAATTGGCCCCGTCCTCTAGTTTGTCACGCCTCCACATCAGTTTAGCACTTGCCAGATATAGCCTCCTCCCACCAAAATTGGCCCCGTCCTCTAGTTTTTCACGCCTCCACATCAGTTTAGCACCTTGATAAGTCTTGGAAACTAGATTTCACATAGACATTTTTATGGTGAGAACATGGGCTCGAACTGGTGATCCTATCCTCCATGCAAGGTATCAAAGAATGACAGACCAATTGCCTACCCATTGGGCTATATATTACTCCTGCAACTTAATTTACCAACATCTTATTCAAAAAACTCAAAATCTATTCAACATAACTTAGGGCCTTCACTTCGGGCTTCAATTTTTGTTGATTTAATTCCAACTACTTCAACTGAAAAACAAAATGGTTATATACAATGAATGGAAAGGGTGATAGTTCCTTTAAATGATATAATGTTTGAGAAACCTGCCATTCACAGGTCCTCCTCCAATGATATCTCCATTACTTTACTGTATCAGATAGGCATTATTCCCATGGTACGCCACAATTTTGAAAGGTCCCAACCATAGGTGGTCAAATTTCCCATGCTTTCCTCTGTCTTCATTTTTGGCATCCCATCTCAATACCAAGTCTCCCACTTTGAAATCATCTTCCTTGGTATGCCTGTCAAAATCCTTTTTAATCTTGTCTTGGTGTAGCTGAGAATTGTTGAAGGCTTTTTCTCTTGTTTGCTGGACATTGATCAGTTCATCTGTTCTCCTTCGAGTGGCATCTGTTTCAGCATCCTGCTCCTGTAACAACCTCATCACTAGAAATCCTAATGCAATAGGAAAAATTGCCTCTGTTCCATACACAATCTGGAAGGGTGAAGTGGCAATAGATATTTTTGTAGTGATCCTGTCAGCCCATAGTGCATGGATGAGCTTTTTGTTCCAAGATTTTTTGTTATCTTGCAACAACTTCTTGATAATTCTGGTCAAGATCTTATTGGATGACTCAACCAACCCATTTCCTTGCAGGTACTAAGATGTGGATTGGCCAAGTGTTATATTGTAATCTCTACAAATTTGTTCCATATTCTTGGACTTAAATGCTGTTGCATTGTCTATAATGATTTTGATTGGACACCCAAACCTGGACAAAATATTGTTCTCCAAAAACTGAATGATAACAACATATGTGGCCTACCTGGTGGGAATTGCCTCAATCCACTTGGTGAATTAATCTATGGTTGTCAGTGTCCACTTTTGATAAGTTGAGGACTATGGATGAATTTATCCTATAAAATCAAGGCCCCGTTGTCTAAAAGGTGCTTCAACAGAGATGGGCTTCAAGGGAAAAGGCTACAATTTTCTCTTCCCATAAAAAAATTGGCATTCATGACAACTTGAAACCTCTGTATAGACATCAGAAAAAATGATAGGCCAATATAACCCAACCCTTAATATTTTGTGCACATTAGTTTTCCAATAATGGCGTCCTCCGCAGTCACCTTTGTGGAATTCTTTGATGGTCTTCCCTACTTCTTCCTCCAACAAACAAATCAACAAGATTCCTTCTGGATCCTTCCAATACAGAGATTGATTTACAATAAAAAACTTTTCTGCTTTTAGTTTTATGAACCTGGACTTGGTTTTACTCAATTCAGGAGGAGCCTGCAAATTTTTCAACACATAAATAATCTCAGCATACCATGGGGAGTCAAGGAATTTTTGGGATACCTGAGGGGCCCTTTCTTCTTCTAAATCTGCTAACAATTCAACAATAAAATTTATTCCCAAGAGCTCACAATTTGTCTGTGCCATCATCTTTGCAAGTCCCCGCCCCTTGATCAACTTTGTAAGTTTGATCTCAAGGTCATATTCTAACAACACAACTATCCACTTTCCCCTTTTTCCCTCAGGATCAGGCTGAGTTAAAATGTCTTTCACAGAACTGCTAGGCACATAGGCAGTGGTATGAGAATGCAAGATATGAAATATGAACTGCTTCAAGGCCTTGAATAGTGCATATTCCTACTTTTCCATGATATCATACTTCAATGGGGCATCCCTCAATGTCCTGCTATAGTATGCTATAGGCTTCTCAAAATTCTTCTCATCCTTCTGTAATAAAACACCAACAATGGTGTGCTCTGAGGAAAAAGAGAACAATATAAAGTATTTTTCAAAATTAGGCCTAGTCAGTACCGGGGCCTTGGTAAATGCCACTTTAATGTCTTCGAAGGATTTTGTGGCTTCAGGGGTCCACCTTATCTCATTTCCTTTCTTGAGCATGTTAGTGATATACTTTATGATTTCAGCTAGGTTAGGGATGAATCTTCTAAGAAAATTCACTTTCCCCAGGAAATATTGCGCTTGTTTTTTGCTTCTGGGTGTGCCAATTTTTAAGATCCCCTCAACTCTGCTGGGATCTATCTTTATCCCCTCTTTTGAAATAATGTGACCAAGTGGTTTCCCTTCTTCCATGCCAAAATTTGACTTCTTGGGGTTCAATGAAATGCCAAACTTTCTACACTTCTGAAAATCCCTTATTAGATGCTTGAGATGTTCTTCATCAGAAAATGAATACACAATGATATCATCTAAGTAAATAACATTAAATTTGTCTTTCTCATCAGCAAAATCTATGTCCATAGCCCTTTGAAATGTTTCTCCTACATTCATGAGCCCAAAAGGCATCTTGGCATACATGAAGGTACCCCATGGTGTTGTGAATGTTGTATTTTCCTAATCATCAGGGTGCACCATGATTCGATTGTACCCAAAGAAACCATCCATCATTGACATGTTCTGAGAACCTACCACTTTCTGTAGAATGTTATCCATATTAGGCAGTGGGTAGTTTTCCTTGAGAGACACATTGTTCAAATTTCTGAAGTCCACACACAACCTGATCTCTCCACTCTTCTTTCTGCCAGGCACCTGATTTTCCACCCATTCAGAAAACCTTAGAGACACTTTGATCTTGGCATCAAACAACTTCTTTATTTATTTCTAAATCAAGGGAAACATCAAAGGATTGATTATTCTTAATTTATGTTTGAAAGTTTTATGATCTTCTTTGATTGGAATCACATGTTGAATCACCTTGGTATCATAAAATTTCAGATCTTCATAACACCAGGCAAGAACATTAGGGAATTCTTTCATTAAGTTGATATATCTTTGCTTGACCTTTGGGCTGAGTTCCTTGGACAAATTAATGATTTTTGGATCTTCTTGAGTTCCAATGTTGCAATATTCAACATCTCCCTCATTTACAGTAATTTTTGGACTCCTGGCCACATAATTGTTATCAAAGAGTTTCTCCAATGGGACCATGCCTTTGAGAATGATGTTACTTTTCAGCTGCACTATATATCTACCAACAATCTGATTTTTGAAGTAACCATCCTTTGTGAACACAACTCCATCTACCTCTTCATCACAATATTCTTCATCAATATTCAAATTTTCAAATCCATCTTCCATTTTGAGAAAACTTTCTATTTGTTTATCATCTTCAAAAACCTGCCAGTACTTTATATTATTAGGCACTGTTGGTCTGTGCTTGATCTCAATTTCACATCCCCTATAAGGAAAGATTGGAATTTTGAAAACTGAAGCTGAAGTAGCAAGAGCATCAACAATCTGATTATGACCCCTTGGAATCACTGAGAGGCTATATTCTGAAAATTCTTCTAGAAGGTCAAGCACTGTATTCCAATATGCTCTTAATATGAAGTGCTTTTCCTAATATATTCCCTTCACTTGATTTATGATCAACTCAGAATCTCCATGAACAACTATCCTCAAAAACTATCCTCCTAGCGCCCATTTCTTTCAAAGCCTTCAATACTAACACCAATGCCTCATATTCAACCATGTTGTTTGTGCAATCAAAAGAAAGTTTATAAGAACACAACTTGGTGGCCAATATGGGGGGGTTAATCCAGACACCAATGTCTACTCCTTCTCTGCTGACAGCTCCATCAAAACTCATGTTCCACATCTCATTCTTTGCATTGTCTTGCTGTTTTGAAACCTTTTCAATCTAATGATCAGATTTGTCTTTGGAAGCCATATCAATGTCTGGCCCTTTCTCTTCAAAATACAAATCATTGAATAAAATGGAAGAAGCCAACTCAGTCTCCACAGAGTAGATGGGATGGTTATTCGGTTGGGCCTTGTTACTTACCATATATTTGAGAAAAACCTCCCTGTAAAATCTCCTATTTGGACCAAAGACAGGGATAGTGGCATATGACATATCCATTTGTAGAGTTCCTTTCAACTTTGGAGCCCATGACCTAGACAACAACATGCCAAACTTGGGAGGGATATCAGCAACCACTACATCCATGACCATATTCTTTGCTGGAATTTGAGACAAATATACTACCAGATCTTTGATTAGGCCTAGGCATTTCACCTTCCTTGAATCAAAAGAGAAAAGATCTTTGTAAGGCCTTGTGATGTCAAGGCCCAATTGGTCCATGACCACCTTGGACATCAGGTTATGGGATGCTCCTGAATCCAACAAGGCATTGTGTAGAGTCATATCATGGATCTTCAAGATTACATAGAAAGGGGGGACCTCTTCAACACCACTACTTTCCTCTACACGTGGGCCAAATAAGATGGCAGGATGATCATCTTGTATGTTCAATGTGTTAGAAGTTTGTTTCATATTGATAATTTTGATGATCTGATTTCTATATTCACTATTATTTATCAACTCGTTGAATGGTACATAGATTTTAATCTTGGCCATATCACTTTCAAAATTAAAAGAGGATGAGGTTTTCTCTACCTCTTTGATGACTGTCTCCTTTCTTGTTTCAGGTACTTTCTTCTGGGTTCTTCCTTCTGCTTTCCTTTGTCCACAACATATTTTGCAGTAGAGTCCTTTTTAGGCTGACTTGAATAAGGTATGTTATTCTGAGCTTCGTTGGTAAGATTTCCCTTTGGAGGATTTGCAGGAACCTTTTTGTTTCGAAGATTGTACTGCTTCCGGAATTGCATGATGGCATTTTCAGCCCTGCTTGGTAATCTTCTCTTTCTACTGACAACCTCTCATCATTTTCTTGCAGGAATATTTCAGTGGCATCCATGATCTTTTCATGTTCTTCTTTGGTCAAAAATACCTCGGTTTCATCACCATCACAACAATGCATATTGTCTTCAAAATTTTCATCATAATTTTCATTTACATAATTATTTTGAAAAGGAGGTTGTATTTGTTGATCCCCCTAATTCCTCTGATCTCTTTATCTGATTTGTGGGACTGTTGGTCTTCTCTGATTCATGGGTGGAACATCAACCTATTATATGGTGTTAGGATTATTATCTAAAGTAATTCTCTCCATCAGTTTCTCCATAGTTTTCATCATCGTTTCAAACCTTTCTTATGATGTTTGTGAGGTTGAAGGCTATGCCTTATCTTGAACCTTGTTCATGTCCCTATCAAAGTTAGATTTGATCTTTCCTGAAGCCATTAGATTCACTTCAACTTCTATTGCATCATTCATCATATCATCTAATGAAGTAGATCTTCTTTCCCTCAACAACAAAGCAAAATCACTTTCAAAATAATCAACATATCTAAGTTGAGCAGCTCTAGGAGGGGGTTTTACTTCAGTAGGAATTAAATTATAGACCTTTATAAATCTAGCTGAAAACTCCTACACTGTTTCATTAGGTGACCTTCTCATGTTGTTATATTGAGTTAACAACTGAAGGGGGTTTTTCTTGTCATCCCACTTTGCAAGAAAACTGGTTTCAAAGGCTTCAAAATTTATGATACTAGCTATTGGGAGGGCTTTGAACCACTTTTTAACTTCTCCTGCAAGACTTTGTGGAAACAACCTCATTTTTGCATCCTCAAAATCTACTTGTTCTAAGTATATAAAATCATTGAAACAGTCTATATGTTTTTAGGATGACACATTGCCTTCAGCATCATACAACTTGATCCTTAGATTATATTCCCAGGGCAAATCATGTAACTGAGCAGGCAGAATGAGAGGGGAAAACCTAGCTGCCATGGATGTTGTAAGGACTTGAAGTGGCTGTTGGTTCTAAGTATGAATCAAAATAGGTTTGGTAGAGGCAGCTAAAATTAAATCCTGGAACCTCTTCTTATCAAAGATTACCTCGTTCAAACAAGATTCAGATTTAGTTCTAAACAAAGTTTAATCAAATTTCACATCAAAATCAAGGTCTTCAATGCTTGTTACTCCATCTTTGGGAAAGGAGAGATATTTGTCTAAACAAAAAATTGGGCTTATTTTCTTTTCTTTTATTTTGTGTACAATCTTCTTAGGATCAGACACAAGAATCATTGCTTCTCAGTCTGGGTTTCTCCTGGTGTGAATTCTCTTGGGAGCTAGGATTTCTAGCTCAAACTACTTTGTGCTATTGGTCTCTTTGTAATGGAGTCACCAGCGTAACTTTAGTCTTAGCCAATAAGGTGTTTGATTCACTGTCACCCTCAGGAATAAAATCTGAAGCTTTAAGTCATTATTTTCCCAGGGAAGATTTCACTTTCGATCCCCGACAATGACGCCAGAATGTTAACACTCTGTAAATTTGTTCAGCTGATAAAAAAAAGACAGAGGTAACCTACAAAACAAATTTAGAGTTGGGTACTAGCCTGCTCAACTCAGAGAGGGCTCTCTCGTGTCACTTGGTATTTATTTATTAGTCGATGGCTAGGTTTGTTGTTTTTGGGGGGTTTTTATAAATTTGCTGGCAAGAAAGAGGAGGGACACTTAGGGATATGGAGTCAAATTCTGAAACTGAATGAAAACACTGACTGGCCAGTAGGAATCTCTAGAGGATAAATGCTAAGTGATGTGATGAATCTGAGTTATAAATTGTAGTTTGCAGAGTGTAAGAATAAGAAAACAAGTAACTGCATTAGAGCATTAATGAAATGAATTCTGAATTAGTTAAGAAGAACTTAACACAATTTAAATTGCTTAAGCCAAGAGCATCACAAGATGAATTATGGGCCTTTAAACTATCCAATTTAAACAAAATACAGTGTAAATGAAATCAGAAACACATGAAATACATACAAGGAGAGAAAACAAAACTCATATCACCACCATTAAAATATTTTCATAGAGACTTCAAAGGCTTCTGCATATGTATTCAATTCTGCTCTAGAAAATTACAATCGAGTTCCGAACAACTAAAAAGGTGCCCTTGCACCTATGCAAACATTAATACATTTGGAACTTCTAATACTTATACAATTCGAGTTCCTTCAGTTAGAATCTGATTACATTAGCTGAACTGAAACGTTTCAGCTTCTAAAACTGATTACAATCATTACAAATGATAGTTTCGGTATGGGAACCGATTACAATGATTAACAGAAAAACGTTTTATGACCCAACTGTCGATTCCTTTGATGCTTCAACTTCTTCTTTTGCCATTGGTTCTATTTTGGTCTTCTGTCTGATCTGCCATATTCGGTGACACATGGACATCATTTGCTAGATCCCAAAAAACTGCACTTTGTTTTACCTAGCCAGACTATCTCCTTCCATTGCAAGTCCGAAGGGATATCATAGTCCATCATTTCTTTGATTAGGATCTCTAGGTCAATGCAAGAGGCATATTTCATGACTGGTAGTCCAATATTCATTGTTTTGAACTGATTCAAAATCTCAAAATATGTAATCAAATGTTCAACCAGGGTTGCTCCTTTCAAGTTTTCCTCCAGGTTTTCAAACTTGGAGTGATCCATTCTGCATTGAGTGAGGCGAGATTTCTATTCCTCATGATCATGTAATTTTCCTTTGCCATCCCAAAATTGTGGGAGGACTTTGATGAACAAATCTTCAAACAAATCCTTGAATTCTTGTACACTTTTCTCCATCTGTGTGGCCTTAGTTTGGACTTATTTTAGCAGGTTTTGCTTGGAAATAACCCTTCTGGCCCAGATGATCAATGTAGTTTTATCTTTGACCCCAATGGTCTGAAGTTCTGCAGTAGGGATGGAATTTCACACATTTATGGAATTTTGGGCCCACTCTGATGGTTTCTTTGCTAAGGTCTCATTTACAACAATGCACCTGCTTCTGGCTATGATGGCCATGCTGTCTTTATCATTGATGAATTTTAAGTACACTCTAAACTTGGAATCTTTAGCAGCTATAGAATCCCAGATGATGTGTTTGGCTCCCTACAACAACCCTTTGCCTCTCAATATTATTTTCAACTTATCTATCCTCTCCTGCAAATCCTTATTCTCCTTTTGAAATTGAGCCATCCTTTCATCTTTTGTTTTCATTTCCTGCTTCAATTTCTCTATGTCTCCCTTTAACCCTTTGATTTCTCCTACCTTCAGGCTAACTTGTGACATAGCTTGGACAAGTCCTTCAGTGCTTGGCCCAAATTTTGTAGCAGGAGGTACAACTACAACCATGTTCAGTAATTCTGTCTGTCCTTGTTTCCAATTCACCTTTTCTTGTTCTAGCTGTAATACCCTAGCCTGGTAGTTCAATGCCTCTTTTCAAAATGATTCTTTTTCCTACTCTAGAGCAACCAATTTTTCTGTTTGTGGATGCTCTGTGGAAAAAAATTTCAATTTCTTCTTTAAGCTTTGAATAATCTTGTCCTTTTCATATAATGAGGATTTCACCCCTTGAGGGCCTTCAGATTCTAGCCTCTTGACCCGAGTTTTCCAAGCTCTATTGGGTTCCTTTTGTTGCCTCAACTTCCCTTCCAACTTTATTGCACAAGATGACAACTTTGAATTATTCAAGCTTAGACCCAAGTAATCTGAATACAACACATCACTGGTATTGCTGTGGAATTTTACTTTGTCTGGAGCACTGATGTTGTCATACTTTATCTTGATATCAGATACCTTGTCTTCATCTGCAAATGTTATATTAAAGGTTCTCTTCTCTATATCTCTTACTGTGAATACTGCTCTGCGCACCAACCTATAAATTTGGGAAAAGGGAATGTGACCTCGACAATGTAAGGGACTATAGTGGCCTAGATTGCTTCAAGGAAGGGTACCTGCTTCTCTACATTATCAGACAGATTAGCTCTGGACACAGATATGGGAGAAATGGTGATTTCAGTGTCGAACACATCTGAATCTTGATCAATTAGGGCTTCTTCGTTTGACACAAGGTCTTTATCTGTTAATGACATTATTATAGGGTCCATGGTGGCAATGAAAAATACTTGTAAACGAGAGTAAAATGCATGAGCTTGGCGTACTATTGAAATTCAGCTTGAATGGAGTGGTCACGCCAACTTTCAACATTCCAATATTTGAAAAACAATAAAATAAATGGCAAGCGCCCCCTTTATATATTTTCCATATTTAGGGGGTGTGAGGAAGTGGTTTGGCGCAACCCACTTCTCGCCCCGAAATGCACCCAGTGGCACCACATGTTCCCAACCCAAAACCGTGGTTTATTTTTCAGCCCGCTTTCAGGAATTATACTCTGCACAACTCCTCCCCTCGAAAATATTCCCGACCATTGATCTTGTATGCTTGCGATATACGACTCATCGTGTCCCATCAACTTAGCGCCCACCAGATATAGCCTCCTCCTACCAGACTTGGCCCCATCCTTTAGTTTTTCACGCCTCCACATCAGTTTAGCACCTTGCTAAGTCTTGGAAACTAGATGTCACACATACATTTTTATGGTGATAACAAAAGGCACTAGAATATGAATGTATAGAATCAACATCGTATTTGTTTGTTTAAAGTGTTGTATATTGTCACCTCATCACTAAGTATTTTCTATTGTCTATTTCCAGAGAATAAGAATCAGCATTTTACTAAATTGATCCATACGCACAAAAATGTAGTTATATCCATGCTTGGTTTTCACCATCCCATCAAGAAAGTCCATAGATAGTCTTTCCGAAGGCCTTGAAGGCACTAGAAGATGAATGTATAGAACCAACTTCCTATTTGTTTGTTTAAAGTGTTGTATATTGTTACCTCATCACTAAGGATTGCATATTGTCTATTTCCATAGAATAAGAATCACCATTTTACTAAAATGATCCATAAGCACAAAAATGTAGTCATATCCATGCTTTGTTTTCACCATCCCATCAAGAAAGTCCATATATATTCTTTCCCAAGGCCTTGAAGGCATTAGAAGATGAATGTATAGAACCAACTTCCTATTTGTTTGTTTAAAGAGTTGTATAGTGTACAACCCCAAATAAACTTGGAAACCTCATTCTATATGCATGGCCCATATACATATGATTCTAGGTTTTCCATTATTTTATTTACACCACTATGGTCAACTTGAAATTTAAAAGTATGGGCCTCCCATATCATTCATAATAGATATTAATGACATAAATGAATAATAAGTGATTAAGAAAACCACAAGAATAGACACTTATAGTTTTTAGAATTCACCACCAACTAGATACAAATGAGCACTTTTCCACCCAANCATGGGCATTCTATTATAGAGGCCACCCCAAGTTGGGGCTATGAAACCACAAGGAAAAATTCCCACTGATTGTCTTTGAACTTTCTCTCACATTTCAACCCATAGTGTACATATAGGGAAAATACCACTATAATTCCTCCAGGCACAACAATCCATCTTAACTAGCCACACTCTCCCCTCTTAACCCTACACAACATCAATAAAGAAGTAAAATTATTCTTCCATGCAATGTAGTTCTTAGGAAATCCCTTTCTCTACAATGTTTTAGTGCAAGCATGGAAATATCTTATGTTGATTACTATGGATTTCTAGCTGCTAGCAATTGTTAATCTTTCCTCTGCATTTACTAGTAATTTCTATAATGGTTTTTACATATATAGGAGATCATTATGGAGTAGTATGGGTAAGAGAAAGAAAGTATAGGTTCTCTATTAAGAAGATAACTTAGAGAATAAACAATTCCACAGACCTTTGCATAGTGACCCTTGCATAGCTAAAATCACAACTTAATACTTGCAAGGAAACTGAGATTACAAGTCTTCTCTAGGAGAACACATATCATTACTTTGACAACTATCTTCCAAAGATAAAAATGATTTATTAATCATAAGGTAAGGTTGAATAACTTATGATAATATCAAGGAGACAATAAAATATATTAATTCTCCTTATCACTTTTTTTCTTCCTCTCTCGTGGACTCATAGCCCACAATGCTCACTTGCAACCCTTTACTAGTTTTAATATTATAATCATAATGTACCAACATACAAAATCAAATTACACTATAGGATTGGATACTTAGTGTATCATGCCATGCTTAAAAATAAAACCACATATGTCTAGACTTCTGGCCAAGTTATTATTAACATATGCATAATGATCTACTTAATTGAGGGATCAAAATTGATGTATTATTTTTACTCCTAATATCCTAACCCTTATCCTAATAACCACTAACCATTTAATGTTCTACTAACCAATAATTAAGACTCTAACTTACTATAATACTAACCTCTAATCACTAATCACTAACTAGACATTCACCCCTAATTCCTAACTAACCATTCAAGTAATCTATATACTTAATGTAAACGCTTGATCAATAAACCCACCCACCTAAGACACTAACCTAAGCCATTGGGTTTATGTCATAGTTGTACCTCCCTTGATCTAGTACTTACAATGCAATCCAATACTATAATAATATCCTTAAAAAGGGTTTGTTGTGTTACTAAGTCATCACATTTTTGCAATGCATGTTGGTAAATGTAATTGTGATATTGAACCCATTCCAACTTTATCTAAGGGTATGTGTGTGTTTCAATATTTCCATGTCTTACCTATGTGCATTGTAAGGTGGAGGGTGTTGACAAGTGAAAATGACCTCTCATCATAAGGGATGAATCAAACATAGACTCTCTAACTTTGGAGTTTCCACTCTTAATGCTTCTAATTTTGGACTTATATATATATATATATATATATATATATATATATATATATAAAGGTCATGACTAAGTTAGACACTAAATTGGTATATGAGGCTCTCTTGTTTATGGAACAAGGGACCCCCTCCATACAGTGATTTGACTACTAAAGTTTACAGAAATGTACATACCCTACCCCCTATGGATTTGAACCTATAACCTGTAAGGAGGAAACACATGTTCTTAACCATTAAACATATATTCTTAACCATCAAACGTCTTTAAAAGTTTTCAATTTTATTTATAAGTACAAATGTACAAATTATCTATAAAATTGACATGACACATGATAAAGTTATTCAAAGATAAAATAACTTTATTTTATTTTAATTAAAAAACATAGAAAAATAATAAAACTATTAAAATACATAATTTTCTTTTTTATAAAAATACTATCAAATAAAATAACAATATCCCCACTTCCTTATTAAATTTTACCTTAAGGGAATGCATTTTTTTTCTTTAAAATTAACAAAAAATAATAATATACAACAATCTTAATAAATAGGATGACATATAACTAAGGATGTTGCACATGTTAGAAGGTTCAACTATAATAAACTTTAGTAAGAAAAATTCCACATTAAATTATATTTAAAAAATAAAAAATTAAAATTACAAAAAAATATATATAAAAGTATAATGGAACAACATTATTTTATTAACATTTAAAATATAAAATTAATTAAAAAACAAATTTAAATTAAATTTAAATTCAAATTTCTTCACAAATATTAATCAACTTTAATAATAAAAAAACATGAATGTAAGTGAAATCAACAAATACACATGGAACATACTCGAATCATATCAAATGTAGGTGTTTCAACTATAATAAACTTTAGTAAGAAAAATTACTCATAAAATTATATTACCCGAATCATATAAAATGTAGTTGTTTTATAGTTTGATATAATATGTAAACCTTCATTTTATCTTATAAGTCAAGCGAGACCATGGAGCCAAGTGCGACTGTTAATACATTTTGTTTTAATTCTTTAGTCACGCCATACTCTTACAAGTTATGAGAAAATGTTATTAACAATGACTGTTATCAACAATGGAAAAAGGAAAAATCGAATATTCCCTATCTTCTGTCTCTATCTCGCTGGTTTCTTTGGTTGGAGAGGAACGCAACAATTTTTGAAAACATTTTTTCATCTATCAGTCGGGTTCTTATTAGAATTTTGAGCACGCTTCAGCTGAAGTCGGGCAATCGTAACTCTCCAAAATCTCGCCTTAGTGAATTTACATACCGTGAAGGTTTCTCTGTAGCTTGTTTTGAAGGGGCGGCCAACACAGATGGACACTAATGTGGCGTAGGAGGATATATTAAATCACATGGTTCTAGGGTTATAAGATAGACATTGAATTGTGGAAATGGGACAAACACAAAAGCAGAGCTAATGGGAGTTTGGGCAACCTTGATGGTAGCACATCATCTTTCACATACCAAATTGCAAATCTTGGGCAACTCAAAGGTGGTGATTGACTGACTCAAAAAAAAAGGAAAACTACAGGTTTGCGCCATCGAGGGTTGGAAGTCAAAGGTGCAGGGTCTTTTAAAACTGTTCCAAGATATAAGTTTTCAGCATATATACAGGACACACAACATAGAGGCATACATTCTATCCAAGAATTCCTACATGGAACTGGAAGGAAGGATCACATATTACAGATGGGAAAATGGAATCGAGGGCCAAAGAGAATACATCTCCCTCTCATAATATGGACTGTTAGTAAAAGGTTCAAGAATCTACAGGTTCTAAGTTTTGTTTTTCTTCTCCAAGTCGAGATTATGCTTTTGTAGATCTTACTGTATGTAAGGGATATTTGGTGATAGTTCTATTTATGTCTATCATAGTCTTTGGGCATAGTTTAATTTTTAATGTGATCTTCCAGTTTTGAACAGTGATATTATACTAATATAATGGAGAAATTTTCTTTTTGGAAAAAAAGTTACGAGAAAAAGTTCTTTTGTTTTAATTGTTTGACGATGGAGGAACATGTTTCATTTGATTCATATTTCTCTAGGGTAAGTGGGCCATCCCTAACCCAATTTTAATCTAGACATAACCCCATATGTTATTATATATTCATTATTAACATTTGTTAATAGTTAGTAAGTATATATATATATATATATATATATATATATATATATATATATATATATATATATATAATAATAATTTGTATTATAAAAGTTATAGCTAAAACTAAATAATAAAGTTACAAAAAATGTTGGCCTTCAATTTCCAAAATGGTCATCTTTTTATTTGTCCAAAACAAAGTATACGTAAACTACAAACCATTATTTCTTACATGTATATATTCTTAAAAAGACTCATAATATCCTAATTACTTAGCATAACATGAGATTTAACGGAAGACATGGTGACTATTTGCCTCTTCCAACCCCATGTTGGTTGGATGGGCTTCCTAATTTCCATTGTCCATATCTTCAAGCATCTAGTGTGTCATCCTCCTTGATCTCTGGGTGAAAAAAGTTTGTGGGCATCCTGTAGTTGGAGGCTGTTAACTGAGAACTTTTACTTAAATTGAGAACCAAATTCTTGAGCATGTTGCACTATGTTTCCAATGTATCAATTTTTTTTTTTTTTTTTTCATGCTAATGTGTTCACCGAGAAAATAAAGGTATGATTGCATTCGATAGTTTCCTCATGTCGACGAAGGGCTCTCTAAATTTCTTGAACTTCCTTGTAATCCATGAGATATGTACACAACAAAATAGGGCTTCCAATTCTTGACAAGAATGTTCTCAAATTGTAGCATAAAACCATAAGCCCAAAGCACCATCAAAATCTTGTTGTGCACCCAACCAAAGAGAAGCACCAAATTTCTTAACACACAAATGAGTCTAGAGAAATCTATGGCATGTAGAATGAAGGGGCCAAACCCCTTGGAAGAGATGTCTAGAACACCAACAAGTAGAATACCCCAAAAATTAACCACCAAAAGAACAACAACATAGGAATTAAGACTAGCTCCAAGGTGGGATGAACTCATGGGATTTAATAAATAGAGTAATTCTAAGAGACAAAACATTGAAATGTTGAAACACAAAACCCAAATTCCAAAAGATAGGAAATTTCAAAATCCAACACAACCTGAACCTAATTCCTTTAAACAAAAGCTCCATATAATAATCCACAATTTGAGGGATATTCTTACTAGTCCATTGTCAATAAGAGAAACCTTTCTCTAGACATTGGTACTCAATCCCAACTCTAATTCCATTATCCTACCACCTTGGCAATATACCTCGACCTAAAATTTAGAGGACACATTGAATTTAAGTTTAGTCTTGTGAAGAATTGGAGCGCGGGTATTTTTATATCCTCACACCTTGTATGCAATCCATTATACTTGATGTCGAGACATGTGGAACTTCAATGTGACTATATGAGCCTACATTTTATTGATAAGATTGATTAATGTATTGGTTGATTATACATACCCCCTCTTTTCTTAAGAACCCCAATTTTTAATGAGGTTGCCTCGTTTGCTAGCACATCTAATAGTTTGTGATTGTGCTCTCAAAAAATTGATAAAATGATTTATTTTTAAATTTTTTTCTTCCTTCTAGGCATGATTTATAATGGAGGCTATCTTGCTATTAGAAAAGGGAGATTTTGACCACATTAGTTTAATAATTGTGTTAGAGTCACTAATGACAATCAAACTCTTGATCTCATATTTGAATGCTATGAGTAAGCCCTAAAGTAGTGCATAGGCTTTAGTTTGATTTTTCATGGATTCACCAAGATGCCAGACAAAAGTTATTTCCAATTTTCCTTCGGGATATAGAATGATCCATGCCATCTAGTGATCAAAATTGAACCCTTTATACCCCTTGCAAGGGATTCAAGCATGTCCTAGAATGGTAATTAAAAAAAACCCTTTAAAAGAATGTAAAATTTTAAAATCACTTGTCATTTATGATGGACAACAAATATCATAAAATGTCAAAAGAAGGGTTAGAGTTTTAATAACCCATCAATTTCCTCACTTCAAATGCTTGTTGGTCAATGAGCATTGGTTCATCACACAATACTTTCCTTTGGCATGTAAAGATCAAAATAATCTCTATTTTAATTAGCTTTTATCTATTCCCTCATACGATGCAACCTTACATAGCATTAAATCCATCACATAGCTCACACCTAGATAAACATCCTACCACTATGTTGGTGTATGCACTATTTTATGCATCACTTAATGAAATATTCCCGAAGAAGCTTAGACACCTTATCTTTGTGAATCCCCACTTGAATTCATGTGTTATGAGGATTGTCAATTTTTGTCAATATGAAAATTGGCATCCCATTTAGTTTACATACTTCATGTTTTTGAATCTTAAACTCACCATTATGCCATTTGCTTTGTAATATTTTCCTTTAACACTCACCATAATTTCATTTCCTTTGTTATTTTTAGCTCCACACTTGGATCTGTAAAAAAACAAAACAATTGCGTAGTCTACTTATTCTATGTTTTTACCTTATGTTGGCAGGAAAATATTCATATCGTTTCATCGATATTCAAAACGTAGAGTTTGAAAAAAAGAAATTTTATTAGATGCCTCTTTGTGTCTGCGAAGATTTCGATTATGATTTTTGTTTGAAGAAATACTTGATTGATTATTGTGTGTTTTGAGTTCATGTCTTTACAGTAAATTTTTCATTTACTCTTTTATCAATTTCATGACTGTCAATCATGAAATTGAAATAAGCTTGGTATAAACACATCGGACAAATTCTAAGATTTCTCTCCTTGTAAAACTAAACGAGCCTTTGAAATACCTATGATCTCAAAATCCTTTAAGAGTGTTTGAACATATCATTTTGTGAGTCTCTCTATAACATTAGGATGTGAGCTAATCATGTTTGATTTATGTCATGCCTTGATCATTTCTCAAATAATGTTTTGATTGTTACTTTACACCTTCGCGTTAGTTTTTGGTTCTAAAACTTTGATATAAATCTATAATATGAATGGTACCTTTGACTGTCATATCACGGTCTAATCATTGTAATACATGACTATTAGTCGTGCTCTGAAACTATTACATCCTTGTCTTGCTTACCTGAACTTGCATTCATTGTTGTTTGATGGTTCTTTGTAATCTGGGGTTAGGTTCTTAGCAGATGAGGTGGTTTTTGAGTGCGTTTGTACTGTAGTTCAGGGTTTAATCAACAAATAAAGTGGTAGTCATGGTAGCATCCTCCCAAAATTGTAGTTTCCGAGCCACTTTCAACAACGCAGAACATATCATTCGTATCGAGTGGTTTCAAACACAGTCTCCTCCTTTCTGCACCTCCTGGTAAATCATAAACAAGTTTATGGCTCCTGTAGTTAGGATAGAGTTGAATGGCTCACAGGATATACTCTCCCATGACGATGCTATGGATGATCTCACAGTCTTCGAATGGGTTAAGTTTATACAGTCATTTGAGGGTTTTAATCTTGAAATTGCCCAAGCCTTCACCAAGAACTTTGATGATGCTAGAGCTAAAATAGGTGACTTACAATTGCAATTCAATGAGGAATCATTAGCATAAGCCACCTACATGTCACGAGAAGGAGACCGTTGGTTCAAAAAATTAAAAATCGAAAGTATTCCTTGGAATCTATTGATGATTTCTAGGAAGACACGCTACGAAATTAAAGGTACACCCATCAATCTGTTCAAGCCTCAATGGCATGGTTTTTTATTGATAATCAAGCAATTCGTCACCTATGAGGGATGATATGGATTGTTATTTTTATTTCATGTGCGCCTTTTAATGGTATTCTTATGTTTTAAGTTAAACATGACTTTTTATCTGCTTAAAAGCCTACATAAGATGTACATATTCTATCAGAGACAAAACCCCAATTCAAAATCCAATCTTTATCACCATGGCTTGATTCGAGTCTTGGCTGTTTCCCATTTGTCGAAGGTAGGAGATAGTTGGTGAAGCTTCCTAGTTAGGAATGGTTTTGTTTCACTGCCACCTGAACCAGTCAACAGTTTACCCCTGTGTGTCGACGAGTCTACCGACCCTTACCCATCGACTCACTCTCTACAAGATCTTCATATCGAATTACAAGTTGCAGAAGACCCTGCGTTACCCACCGAAACCCCTGTGGATTCTTGACAATAAATCAGAGACACATACCATAGGCACAATTTCATCCCTAAGAAGTCTTTAGAGGAAGTGCTAAATCAATTAAGGGGTAAGGTATATGTTGTTGGCATGTTTTTTAGACAGAGGCAGATCATTATGCCTGTTTGTCATTGATGGCGAAGATCAACACGATCATATGGTGAAGATCAACACGATCAGTAGCGTAGCGATAATGGCAAGATCAACAGTGTAATATCAGAAGGAGGAAAACAGTCAAAGAACGACAAAGGTTTTGTTTTGGAGTTTCGTAGATCGGGAAATCCAAAGGAAAGAGGTTCGAACTTGCGATATGCGAAATCACGATAACAATCATGACCATTGGAGTCATAGGACACGTGGCAAGCGATTGGAATTTCACTGACTTTTACATTGGAGGAGTCAAGAAAGCATGGTGTGGGAAATCATGATATGCGATATAACAAAAATATTTGGACCGTCGAATCATCAAGAACGTGGATCGTTGATTAGGCATGACGAAGGCCCGAGAAGTTGCGAAATCACGATAAGATCTTGACCATTGATCAGGCATCATGAAGGCCCGAGAAGTTGTGAAATCGTGATAAGATCTTGACCGTTGATCCAAGAGGGACATGTAGTGAGGGATTAACATTTTGCTGACTGGAAAGTCAAAGGAACGAAGTCCTCATTTGATTGGCGAATGGTCATATCTCATGGTCACATTGTCGAGAGATGGAGAGCAGAGCTAGAGAAGCCAAGCTCTATTTCGGAGTTCATGACATCGAGAGTCAAGAGGACTCATCATAGAATACCCGAGACATGAAAGTGCGAAATGCATTTTCGAATAAGGCTGTGGTCACAACCAGTGGTTACATCTGTGGAATAAGGAGGAAGAAGTTAGCGTTGTTAAGCTCCATCTCGGAGTCTCGGTGATCGCGACTTGGAGTATTGAGATCCTTCATCACAAGAATCGCGATATGCGAGATCGCGATGAGATATGGACTATTGGATCATTGGAGATCTTGACCATTGATCAGGCTCGATGAAGTTCATAAGTTCACGAAATACGAAGCACCTTTTGGCACAGCCTGTGGTCAGTGCCAGTGGTCATGTGAGGGGAAGAAACTAGCGGTGCTAATATCCATCTCGGAGACTCGATGATCATGAATTGGAGTGTCGAGACCCTTCATCAAAGGAATGCCAAGATGCGAATTCACAAAATTCAATTTATATTTAGCGCTTGGTCACAACTAGTGGGCATATGAGATAAACACGAAATCCTGTGGATTTAATCCAACAGTGCTGGTTAATTAGAAACTTGATCGAAGGGTTACTGTTTCACCTCATAGGTAATCGATCAGTTATGATTCAGTTAGCAGAACTGAATCATGGTTCTTGGACGGTTGGCAATTCAGTTGCTGAGGCGTTTTTGCCCAAGAATATTCGAGGTGTAACTAAAGTTGTAGTGTATAAAAGAAACACGCAGTGACTATGTGTTGTTGGTTGTTCTGACTGAAAAAATGAGTTGAACTGTAGAAAGGTAAAACTACAGCATGCACATTGTGAAGAAAGCTCAGAGATAAGGAACATAAGCTGAAAAGAAGAGAAAAGTTGAAGAGAGCAGAATGTGCACATATCAAAGAGCATGAGAAGGAAAGAGAAAGAACATATAGACATAGACAACAAGTCAAGCCAAATATGAATAGAGCAGAAGAATAGTGTAGCAGAGAAGAATTATAGAACAATGAAGAAGTGCTAAGAATTGATTTATCTGTGTTGTTGGTTATTCAGTCATTTATTTGTAATAAGGGTGGTAGGGAGGTGCTAGGGAGGATTGTTGTCCTCAGAGGTTCAAGTGGGTGCTTGAACACAGGGAGTTGTAGCTTCCATTTGGTTGTAGCCAGAAAAACCAGGGTGGCAGGGTGGTGCAAGGGAGAACAGTTGTTCTCTATTATACAGGTTGGTGCCTGTGTGACTGGAAGTTCATGCTTCCATCTAGTTGGTGCTGGAACACTTAGGGAGTTGTTGCTTCCTTCTAGTGGGTGATAGAGAAACTAGAGAATTGTTTCTCTCAAACAAGTTGGAGCTTGTAAAACAGAGGTAGTAGCCTCACATTGAGTTGGTGCTCAATTATAGATGATGTACAGAACTTAAAAGACTGTCTATCATTTCGAAGAAGAAGAGGTTTTCTCCCTTTATGGGCTTCCTCGTGAAAATCTGTCTCTGAGTATATTTTATGTGTTAGTGATGCTCATTATTTATGTTTTCCATATGTAGTATAATATTGATGGTCACTTGGAGAAAGATTAAAAATGGTTTAATTGTTAAAATTGTTTAAGCACAGTAACAACTGATTCACCCCCTCTCTCAGTTGTCTTAGTAATTTCAACAATTGGTATCAGAGCGGGTTCCTTTTATTTAAAGGTAGAGTTGTAAGCTTAAACATGACAAGTCATGAAGGGACTTCAGCCAGTAAGCCTCCTCCGTTTGCTGGAACAAATTTTGCCTTTTGGAAGGTTAGAATGAGAACATACCTAATGGCCTTAGGTGCTGATGTTTGGGATGTAGTAGGGAATAGATACATAAATCCTATTGTGCTAGCTTCCAAGGATGATAAGTTAGAATTTAGCTTTAATGCTAAGGGAATGAATGCTATCTTGAATGCACTTGCAGAAGCGGAGTTTGTAAAAATGATGCATCTTCAAACTGCCAAAGAAATGTGGGAGATCTTGATGATGAACACACAGGAGGTGAAATGGATGATGAAGAAACTATGGTGGATATGGAAGGTGAATTAATCAGTTCTTTGGAAGAAATTGACAAACTCAAATGTAAGAAGAGAAAACAAAAATAGTTGTTGAAGCAGTTTAAAATGAATGGTGAAAAACCTGATGAAAACTTTTCTCTACTAAAAGTGGAGTTAGAAGAGGCAAAGAAAATAGAAGACATACTGAAACAACAGTTGTCAGAGAAGAAAGTAAGGTGTGAAGCCTTAGAAGAAGAGATAGTAAAAACCAGATAAGAAATGGAGAAGTTTAAGGGATTGTATCATCAAAATCTGCCAAGTATTAAAGCCTCAGAAGGATTAACTTCCGTTCTAAATCAGTAAAGGAATCCAAAGTTGAAAGTCGGTTTGGGCTATGAAGAAGAATCAAGTAGTGATCATTCAAGTAATACAGAACCCATCAAGTTTGTCAAAACTACAATCATTGACAAAAATGACTCTGTAGAAACAAAGAAAGAAAATCAGCCACCAAGAAGGAATGAAAGAAAAAGTACCAGAACCGAATATGTAGATCAAATAAATAACACAAACACATTTTATAATCAAATAAATCATCAGCATGGAAGAAATTGACTACAACCTTTTTCCAGGTACAAAGTTTTTTTCAATGGTTATTTATTTTTTGTTCTAACTTTGGTCACAAAGCTGTAAATTGTTCTTTAAGGTCTAGATATTTGAAATCAAGATACTCAAGGAATAATTATCTGCCACAACAAAGATTGAGACAACCAAGAAACAAGCGACCACATACTATAAATCATGTGATGGATGGAGGAAGGACGCAGGTGAAACATAACAACAATTATGAGCATAACAATCATTATGATCTATTATTCAGTGAACCAGAATGTTACAACTGCCATAATTTTGGACATAAAGTTGCAGACTATCACTTAAGAAGCTATAAGCGAGATCTAAATCCTGCTACTAAAAATTTAAAGGTTTGGAAGAAGAAAGAATATGACCAGTGCGGATTAGTGTTATCAAACCAAAGACAAAAGAATCCCTGGTATATTGACAATGGATGTTCCAAACATATGATTGGAGACAAAAGTAAGTTTCTAACTCTAAGTGAAAGCAAATCAGGGAATGCAACTTTTGGAAATGATGCACTAGAAAAAATAAAAGGTAAAGGAATGGTAAGTTTGAGTAATGGAAAAGGGAAAGCTCAAGATGTGTTGTTTGTAGAAGGCCTGAAACATAATCTGCTTAGTGTCAGTCAAGTCTGTGACGGAGGATGTGAAGTCATTTTTACCTCTAAAGACTGTAGAATAAAATCTGTGAATTCAGGACAGCTAGTTGCAAAAGGGATAAGAACAAAAAATAATGTCTATGTGTTAAAAGAAGAAAAAGAAGAATTCCACTTAAGCAAGTATGATGAAAGTTGGTTGTGGCATAGGAGACTTGGACACCTTAATTTTGATCATATAATCAAGCTCAGAAACAATGGGGTAGTAAAAGATCTTTCGAAGATATCAATGCCATACGACTTTGTTTGTAAACCCTGCCAGATAGGAAAACTTACTCGCACTCAGTTCAAATCTAAAAAATTTCCTTCAACAGAAAAACCTCTCCAGTTAGTACATATGGATTTATGTGGACCATCAAGGAAAGAAGGTACAGGAAAAAAAAATTATTTTGTGTTGATTATTGATGATTATTCTAGACTAACTTGGGTTGCATTTTTGAAGGAAAAATATGAAGCATTTGAAAAATTTAAAGTGTTTAAGGCTCTGACTGAGAATCAAATAGGAAAATATTAAAGGAAGTAAGGTCTGACATAGGAGGAGAGTTTAGTTCATGGAACTTCAAAGAGTTCTATGATAAACATGGGATCAAAAGAGAGTACACAATTCCAAGGACTCCACAACAAAATGGAGTTGTTGAGAGGCAGAATAGATCAGTATAGCAAATGGCAAGATCAATGATGAATGAAAGGAACATACCTCAGACATATTGGGTAGAAGCAATTCATATAGCCATTCATATCCTTAACAAATCTCATCTCAGGCCACACAGTGACAAGACTCCTTATGAACTATGGTTTGGAAGACCTGCATCAATAAAGCATTTCAAAGTCTTTGGGAGTAAATGTTATATTAAGAATAATGATGAAAATATTGACAAATATGATGATAGGGTTGATGAAGGTATCTTCTTGGGTTATGCTACAAATAGTAAAGGGTATAGATGTTACAATAAGAGACTGCATAAACTAGTTGATTGTATAGACATAAAAGTTGATGAAGAAATCCTGGTCAGAAATGTAAGCAGTGTTGAACCAAGAACATAAGATATAGTTGAAGATGAAGATGAACAGGTCCAAGGATCAGGAAGAGAAGAATCTGAATCATATGAAGATACAAATACTCAGGCTGACATAAATCAGCAGAAAGAAACAAACTCACCTCTCAGAACTGTTAGAAAGAATCATCCTGAAAATTAGATAATTGGAGATATAAATAAAGGAGTTCAAACAAGAATGAAATTGATTAAAGACTCAGAACAATATCATGTTGCCTTTTTATCTATGACTAAACCCAAAATTTTTTATGAAGCCAACCAACATGATGATTGGATTAGAGCTATGAATGAAGAGCTTGATCAGATTGAGAAGAACAATACTTGGGAGCTTGTACCTAGACCCGAAGATAAGAATGTAACAGGTTCCAAATGGGTGTTCAAGAATAAAATGAATGAAAAAGGACGAGTTGTTAGAAATAAAGCCAGATTTGTCTATAAAGGGTATGCACAAGTTGAAGGTCAAGATTTTGATGAAACCTTTGCACCAGTGGAAATATTGGAAGCCATCAGAATGTTCCTTGCATATTCATGCCATAAGAACTTTAAAGTGTATTAGATGGATGTTAAGTCAACGTTTCTTAATGGAGATCTAGAGAAAGAAGTATATATGGAGAAACCTGAAGGATTCTCATTGACAGATAATCCTAATTATGTTTGCAAGCTGAAGAAGGCCTTATATGGACTGAAACAAGCACCGAGAGCTTGGTATTATAGATTGGACAAATTTTTACAAGACAAAGGGTTCAAGAAAGGTACTGTTAACATCTATCTCTACATTAAGTCTAAAAGTGATAATTTATTAGTTGTTTTGGTTTATGTAGATGATATTATTTTTGGATGCACTAATGAATCATCTATCCAATGGTTTGCTAACTCTATGCAAACAGAATTTGAGACGTCCATGATAGGAGAACTGTCATATTTTCTTGGTTTACAAGTAAATTAGAGTTCTACAAGAATATTTATCTCTCAAGAAAAATATTTGAAAGAGATGTTGAAGAAATTTCAGATGGAGGATTCCTCTCCTGTTAACACACCTATGGTGGTTGGTTGCAAGCTTAGTAAAGATGATATTTCATCAGATGTTGATCAAAGGACATATCTCTATAAGATAGGCAGTCTTTTGTACATCACAGCATCCCGTCCTGATATAATGCAAGCTGTTGGAATGGTAGGTCGTTATCAGTCTGCTCCTAAACAAAGTCATTTGGTAGCTGTCACAAGGATATTCAAATACTTGAAGGGAACAATGACTTATGGTCTGTGGTATCCAAGAAATCAGAATTTTCAGTTAACTGCTTATTCAGATGCAGATTGGGAAAATTATGTGGATGAGAGAAAGAGCACCAGTGGAGGTGCATTCTTCCTGGGTGACTCATTGGTAGCATGGATTAGTAAGAAGCAGGGATCTATTTCCTTATCAACTACATAGGTAGAGTACATTGCTGCTACTACTTGCTGCACTCAGATTTTATGGATGATTCAAACTCTTACAGATTTGAAGGTAAATTATACCGATCTGATTACAATTCACTATGATAACACTAGCGCCATTAGTGTCTCCAAGAATCCTGTTCATCATTCCAAGACTAAGAATATCCCAATAAAATACCATTTTCTCAGAGAACAAGTCACAAATAGAGTTGTTCAGCTGAATTATATCCCTTCCATAGAACATATAGCTAATATCTTTACTAAATCATTAGCAACAACCCCTTTCGGATATCTTCGTCAAAAGTTGGGGGTTATAACTTCTTTCATCTTATCTGTTCACCTGGTTAGGGGGAGTACTTATTGAATATATGTTGTATTTCTAAGCTGCTCATAGTTGACAGGGGGAGTATGTACTGCAACATCTCAGGGGGAGCGTGTTTCTTCTTTGACATTGATGTCAAAGGGGGAGAAAGTGTGGTAATTTCAAGGATGATACAGTGGTATAGTTGGACGTTCTTCAAGGGATTTCCATCAATGCCAAAGGGGGAGATTGTTGGCATGTTTTTTAGACAGAGACATAGTATGTGTGTTTGTCATTGATGGTGAAGATCAACACAATCAGATGGCAAAGATCAACATGATCAGTAGCATAGTGATAATGGAAATATCAGCAGTGTAAGATCAGAAGGAGGAAAACAGTCAAAGCATGACAAAGGTTTTGTTTCGGAGTTTCGTAGATCAGGAAATCCAAAGGAAAGAGGTTCTAACTTGCGATATGCGAAATCACAATAACAATCCTAACCATTGGAGTCATAGGACACGTGGCAAGCGATTGGAATTTCACTGACTTTCACATTGGAGGAGTCGATGGAGCATGGTGTGGGAACTCACGATATGCGATATCACGAAAAGATCTGGACCGTTGAATCATCGAGAACGTGGACCATTGATCAGGCATGAAGAAGGCCCGTGAAGTTGTGAAATCACGATAAGATATTGACCGTTGATCCAAGAGGGACATGTAGTGAGGGATTAACGTTTTGCTGACTGGAAAGTCAAAGGAGCGAAGTGCTCATTTGATTGGCGAATGGTCATATATCATGGTCACATTGTCGAGAGCTAGAGAGAAGAGCTAGAGAAGCCAAGCTCTATTTCAGAGTTCGTGACATGGAGAGTTGAGAGGACTGATCACAGAATACCCGAGATGTGAAAGTGTGAAATGCTTTTGAATAAGGTTGTGGTCACAACCATTGGTTACATCTGTGAAAGATGGAGGAAGAAGCTAGCGGTGTTAAGCTCCATCTCGGAGTCTCTTCGATCGCGACTTGGGGTATTGAGATCCTTCATCAAAGGAATCGTGATATGCGAGATCGCGATGAGATCTGGACCGTCGGATCATTAGATATCTCAACCGTTGATCAAGCTCGATGAAGTTCATAAGTTCACAAAATACGAAGCACCTTTTGGCGCAGCCTGTGGTCACCGACGATGGTCACGCGAGGGGATGAAACTAGCGGTGCTAAGCTCCATCTCAGAGACTCAGCGATCGTGACTTGGAGTGTCGAGACCCTTCATCACAGGAATGCCGAGATGCGAATTCACGAAATTCAAATTCTGTTTAGCGCTTGGTCACAACTAGTGGGCATATGACATAAACACGAAATCCTATGGATTTAATCCAATGGTGCTGGTTAATTGGAAACTTGATCGAAGGGTTATTGTTTCACCTCACAGGTAATCAATCAATTACGATTTAGTTAGCAGAATCGAATCATGGTTCTTGGACGGTTGGCGATTCATTTGCTGAGGCGTTTTTGCCCAAGAAGATTCGAGGTGTAACCAAAGTTATAGTGTATAAAAGAAACACGCAGTGACTGTGTGTTGTTGGTTGTTCTGACTGAAAAAATGAGTTGAACTGTAGAAAGGTAAAACTACAACATGCGCAGTGTGAAGAAAGCTCCGAGATAAGGAATAGAAGCTGAAAAGAAGAGAAAGGTGAAGAGAGAAGAATGTGCACATATCAAAGAGCATGAGACGAATAGAGAAAGAACAGATAGACAGAGACAACAAGTCAAGCCAAATATGAACAGAGAAGAAGAATAGTGTAGCAGAGAAGAATTGCAGAATAGTGAAGAAGTGGTAAGAATTGATTTATCTGTGCTGTTGGTTATTCAATCATTTATTTGTAATAAGGGTGGTAGGGAGGTGCTAGGGAGGATTGTTGTCCTCAGAGGTTCAAGTGGGTGCTTGAACACAGGGAGTTGTAGCTTCCATCTGGTTGCAGCCAGAAAAACCAGGGTGGCAGGGTGGTGCAAGGGAGAACAGTTGTTCTCTGTTATACAGGTTGGTGCCTGTGTGACTGGAAGTTGGTGCTTCCATCTAGTTAGTGCTGGAACACTTAGGGAGTTGTTGCTTCCTTCTAGTGGGTGCTAGAGAAACCAGAGAGTTGTTGCTCTCAAACAAGTTGGAGCTTGTAAAACAGAGGTAGTAGCCTCACATTGAGTTGGTGCTCAATTATAGATGATGTATAGAACTTAAAAGACTGCCTATCATTTCGAAGAAGAAGAGGTTTTCTCCCTTTATGGGTTTCCTC
>ML779808.1:55000-72066 GCA_009831015.1 Picea engelmannii
AACAAGTTGGAGCTTGTAAAACAGAGGTAGTAGCCTCACATTGAGTTGGTGCTCAATTATAGATGATGTATAGAACTTAAAAGACTGCCTATCATTTCGAAGAAGAAGAGGTTTTCTCCCTTTATGGGTTTCCTCATGAAAATTTGTCTCTGAGTATATTTTATGTGTGAGTGATGCTCATTATTTATGTTGTCTATATGTAGTATAATATTGATGGTCACTCGGAGAAAGATTAAAAATGGTTTAATTGTTAAAATTGTTTAAGCACAGTAACAACTGATTCACCCCCCCTCTTAGTTGTCTTAGTAATTTCAACATATGTCGCCCCTAATCTTGAACAAGATATGGTTAATGAAAACAAAATTAAAATCAAGAGGCAGGGAAAAAAAAAAGGACAGAGGTTTCAAGAATAAAAGGAATGATCGACTTCTTTCCAGGATGACCAGGAATCAATATCAGAACCGCCAAAGTCCTATCCCCACCATTGATATTGAAGACTTGATCTCTCTTGACGATACCAAATCTGATCCCGCTAAAATAGATTCACCGCGATATGATTTTGTGTCTAACTTGCCTCCATTTTTAAAGGAGCAAGAGGGATTTTTAGGTATTCAGTATGATTTGAAAAAGGTTATGGAGTAGGATAAACCATTAAACTCAGATCATACTCGCCTGCTGCTAAATCTGGAACATGTATATTGTGAAGGTTGTTTTGATTGGATCCAGAGATATTACCAAGACATCCCTTATCTACAAGCTCAACTAAATCAAGTTATGGCTCGAAATTTAGCTTTGGAAAAGGAAAATGAGGATCTGAGACATAACATCCGATCGAAGTCGTCGAGGGCCAACAAACGTTTCAAGAGGTTAGGGGAAGTTATCATAAAAAATTACACCAATTTCAACATTGTTGTCAATTCAGAATTGTTTCATGTTTCTTTTTTGTAGGTTTAATTGGTAAACATTCTACTTGGAATTCACGTTTGGATTGTTTAAATGATAACTGAATTTTTTTTGTTTAGTTTTATTTAGACAAGCTAAAGAATCATAGATTATATAGCTTGTCTTTTAATTAATTAATTTGATTGTTTTCTAATTTAGATATATTTTTTTCTTTTCTCAGGTGTGAAGCATATCAATGTGCAAAGGTTGAAGGAACGGGTTAATAGTTGGGAATACAAAAAATGTAATTTTCATTTTTGAGAAACAATTTCAAGAATATTTGAATGATGTAACTATTTTGAATAGTTGTCTCAACCGACCTATCTTCATGGTTATTTTTTAGTAAATGATTTTGTTAAAATAAATCTGTCTCTATCTTGTATGATATGAGAAACATACTATGAATTTCGTTTAAATAGTAGTGCTTTCCTAGTAATAATGGCAATTCTTTTTGGACTTGATGATGGACTTAATATTTTGAGAAATATATGGGATGCAGTTTACCTTTTGGCTTTAGTCCTTTTGTAGATTGTACGATGTGATTATTGGCTCTCATGTATTTTTTGGGCATGAAAAACTTATCTCTATTGAATTAGCTTTAGACTGTTCTACATCTATGTCTTCATGTTGCGTTTACTTCTCACATGGTTCATCATCCATTGGTCCTTTTAATCTCTGTGACTAATCGTCTATCCATACATTTTGAGTTTACATCGAATGTTGGGTTGTTCATAATACCATTTTCCGGTGATTGAAGTTGATTTCATCTTCATCTTTTGGACAATTTAAAGTTACATGAGTGAAAATCTACTTGTCTTTATGTTATCATAAATTGATTTCGAAATACAAAGAATTTCTTTGAGTTGCTTCAGGAAATATCATTCTTGCTTCTTGTCATAGATTTATACTTGACAACAGGTTAAGTGGAGCTCACACAACGTAGAGAGACAAATATAGCTTAGTACCTTTTTCTTTACTGTTGATCAGCATCAGGTTAGTTAGTTTTCTTTCTATTTGATTTGTTTACTTTAAGAATGAATAACTATTACATCGTTCAAACTTTAATGCTTTTTTCATTATAGTTACATCATTTCTGAATCTTATTCATTCGTTTGTTTTCGTTTGTTATTTATGCTGAAAAAACAATCCCCTTTATTTCTGCATCTTATTTTAAACTTTGATTCATTAGTTTAAACCATCATTTTCACAAGGCTTGATTTAAACCTTGTATTCTGTATATATTTATTGTATATAATACTACTATTAACTAAGTAATCATATTAGTGTGTCAATTGATAGTATTATACATTTATTCAGTTTGATCTTTTTTTAGTTATTTTAGAGTCTTAGTTGGCTAACAGAGCCATAAAACCTGTCAGGGTAGATTATTCCAAACGACTTGGGTTAATTAGACAACCCTAGACTATATCTTCCCTTCTCATTGACGGCATGTCAAAAAGGACCTTCAACACCTTCCCAAACACTGGAGATGGGATGACTCCGATTCTCCCATCCACTTGCTCCATCCCGCCATCTGGTCTCTATTTTTCATTTCCTCCGCTTGCTCCATCTTGTTGTCTGGTCTCTTTTTCCAACGTGGGTATCTGAATGTAGAATTTAATGTAGGGTGGCTGGTGTTCAAACTATATTTCCCTCTTCCCTTGGACCTCTTTTCCTCCTATGTTCCCCCCTTTTCGTGCCTATACAACTCTAAAAATATTACAACTCTAGAAATATGTCTGCGATCCCTCTCTACCCCATTCATACTGTCATGGAACTATGGAATCAGGTGCGATCCAAACTTGTTTGAGTATGTTGTTGTTTGTTCCATTACATCATTTTCTATTTGTTCTCTACTTCTCGTAAATTCCACACAAATGATTCCCTTAAATCAAACTCGTGCTTTCTAGTAGATCCTAGTCGAATCTCACCCCTCCTACTCCTGTATTGTTGATATGTAATATTGCAAAGAGATCTTTGTTACATTACATTGAAACACAATAGAGATTTGAATGGTTAATAGTAATCCATAATAAATGGAAAGGGATAACATTTTGATAAGGAAAGAAAAATATCACGCACCATTCCTATCCCCTTATCCATATCTGAATATATTTCCATGAAAAGTTTTCTTCACCACAATGGTGTCATTTTTTTATCAGTCAATTTACAAAGACTTGATGGGAGGATGATTTCCACGTTAGGAGGGTGGTAAGATAATTATCCTTCATTTTATTTAATCCTAATTTGAACCCCGAGAAGAACTAGGGTTAGGTTTAGGAATTAGCAACATGCGTGATCACTAGAAAATAAATAAAGGGTTTGAATGTCTCTAAAAGACCTAGCTCATCCTTGCTTCCACTCACTTTGCTACCAATGCTTAGGCTGGAGAACCAATTGAAGTGGCTACCCGAGTTCATAGTAACTATGAATTTGGATAAGTGAAGCTCTATATCAATTCACAGCTGCCCAACAGAACATATGATTTAATATAAATTCAATAGCTTCCTCAGATTTAGAGTGTATGGATGAAGGTTTAGTCACATACCAATGTTGCTTGGAAAGACAAAGGTGCCCATATTATACCTAGACTCAATTGGATTCATGGGAAAATGGATGCACTAAATATCTTTGAAGACATTAAATCTATTGAGATAGAGAAAGGTAGGCTTAATACATTCTTGCAGAATTTGTGGGATATTCCTTAAACCTATAATAAGAAAATCAAAGGAACATTGAATTTTTTGGAATTTCAAATGATAACTCAACAAATACCACAACATGGATGATATGGTCTGAGATTATAACTAGATTAATAGAGCAAAAGAGGGACAAGACATCATATAGATGAGTTTCACATTTAACAACACAAGATACTCCATATAAATTTTATCTATTTGTGGTATGACTAATTGTAATCAACAACATGCATAAACATTTCAATCTCTCTAGGTGTTAATAGACTAAGACCCCTGTCATGAACATTTAGTAAAAAAATTTACAATCAACTATTATAATTCACCAAGTATCTCCCCACAATGACTAGAATATTTTTCAACAACCAACAAAGAGGATTTGTGTTGGAAATTACTTCCAACAAATTCTATGTTTCATCCTTTTCTCAATTAATCCTATCCCCTCAATAACATTGGTTGTGTCATATATTCTGCATTTTTGGACCTAGAAACCAATGAATAACCATATCAGAGATGAGACACAAACTACAATTTCCTTCTCAAAATAATTTCAGAGATGACGATAATCACACACAGAAGAACAAAAATTAGCATCCATGCATAGAAAAATTTAGAAATGGACACATTTTACACTTCCAAAGTACCTACAGCCTTGTTAATATCAAGAACACCATCATAAAACTGCTTGACTATAATAATAAACTTCTTTGTTAACAACCATGATTCAACAAAACAACCATCTATGTTAGATTCTAAACATTAACACAAATAGAGCTCCATAGAAAGAATCGCATCAAACAACTACACAAATTGTAACATCCTTAGGGAAGAATTCAGGGTTTATGCTTGATTTTGTTGTGCTTGAGACAAACAACTTGATGTCATAATAATTTATTAACAATTCCTACAATTCGAGCTAAAATATGGTGTTTTCTTTCATTGTGATATCTGGCTAGGGTTCTTCTAATATACAATCCATTTTCATATGGTTTCAACTGTAACCTAGCCGACAGGTTCTACAATTGTTTACATGCATTATGATTACTTAATAAAAAATAAGGTATGCATCCATATACACAATAATAAGAAATAATCATAGCATCTTTATTATGGATGTAAACATCAATTTGGAAAACATCGTAGTTCTTCTACTGGATGTGATAACAATAGAAGCAACACACAAGATACAATGGTTGTATAACAACTTGAACACACATAACTATCGGCTGTAAATATAGATGCCTAACACACACAATCACAACAAAACTTGGAAATCATGTCAAGCACTAATGAAAACTGCTCCAAGCCCCAAGAACCTGCTTACAAACCCTTCTATCCAACAAGGGAAGCACTCTTCCTATCAGTGAGAGGACTCGACCCTCACATAATGTTGTTATGACCTTTTTTTGATGCACATGGTCCTACAAATAATGATTGGGCTCCTTCAAGGACCCAAATGGATCACCACGGACCACGACCCTCCTTGGTATACCCTTGCAGCCTCTATAATTGATTGGGATCCTTCGAGGATCCCAATAGACTCACCACAGGCCACAACCCTCCTTAGTATACCCTTGCAGACTATATAATTGATTGGGCTCCTTCGAGGACCCCAAAAGACTCACCACGAGCCCTAGAAATGATGCCAAGAACTAACGAAAACTGCTCCAAGCCCCAAGAGCCTACTTACAAACCCTTCCATCCAACAAGGGAAACACTATGCTTGTCAGGGAGAGGACTCGACCCTCCCATAATATTGTTGTGGCCTTTTTCTAATGCACATGGTCCTGAAAATAATAATTGGGCTCCTCCGAGGACCCCAACAGACTCACCATGGGCCACAAACCTCCTTAGTATAATTGACTCAAGTGATACCCACGATCAACAAATACTCATGTGGACCTCCTATGTCCTCATGATATGCCAGATTAAAGGGATCGATCCCACCAATTGAAACCTAGTGGCCTACACCAGTTGTGTAATACCTTATAATGTCTATAACTTGCAATAAAATATAGATCAACCCCTTTCAAAAATCCTCCAAGTTCCATAAATCCTCACGATCTACACAAAAGATAAGAATTGGTTTTGATGGAACTTACGGGTTTTGAAGAAATGTCAGATACCCATAAGAGGAAGCCTTCTGAAAATCATTTTGGTGTCACTGCAATCCAGCTTCAACATTATCATACTTACACCCGCCTTACCTTAAATTGTATTGAGAGGTCTCTCTTGGGAAGAGGTTATGGGGTTTGAATGTTTGAATTGAGTTAAGATATATGTGGAGTAGACATGCTAGGGAAGGGAACTATTTTTGTTTTTTTAATTTATTTCATTATTGTTATTTTTCGTGTTGTGGAGGGAGGAGGGGGAAGCACTGTAATTCGATACTTTATATTATTATTGATGGGTGAAATTTTATTTTGACTGGGAAAGGTTAACAATTAATTATAATTATAGGCATTGGCTAATTGTTCTACGTTTTGTCCCTTTTTGCTGGAATCTGATGACTTAAATCTGTATGAAAACACAAATCTCTGTTGTTTAAATTGCGTTTTTGAATGCAAAAATGGGTTCAACATGGTGAAAAATCCCTGGGGCACCCTAATTATACTGAAATAACCACTTAGATATGCAGATCCAACAATCACTCGCCATATTTTGGAAAAATATCACTGGAAAATATCCTCGATAAAAATCCAAAATATATAACGTTTAGCCTATGGCATAATTATATGTTCTAGATCATCGAAAGTTCGATGTATATATAACAAATTCGTAATTATGACAAAGGTCAGGGAGCTGAGCAATTTTTTTTGACAATACCATTAATTTTATCATTTTCGTCGTAGTATTTCGTCGAATTTTTACCCCATATGTAATAGTTTCTAGCTTGTATTGAGCTCTAGCTTCATTCAAGAAAGATGGTGACAAAATTTGTGCCAATCATAATCACTGAACCATCCAAAGAGGAGAAACAACAAAAGTCCCTAAACTTGCTCATCTAGCAATATGTTATAGTCCCCTTCTTGTTTTTTTAAGAATAGATTTCCAAATGGTCTAATATAATGAGACCTTAGTAGAAACCATAAGGTATATAACAAGAAATAATATAAATTAATGTCCAAATTACCAAATATTAGTGTAGAGGAGTAATAGTCATTTATTTAGTCATTTTTGTTTGCGTGACTAATTATTTAGTTTTGTTTTTTACCCGACGATCAAATTAGTCATTTATTTTAGTCGTTTATAGTTGTGTTGCAAAAAATTAGTAGAATTTAGTCATTTTTAGTTGACGTGACTAAACGTTTTAGTGACGTAGTCATTTATTTGCCAAATTATATTAGTGATAGAAGTTGGTTTACTTCTTATCAAGAAATTAATGGTAGAGTTGTTCTTATGGGTAATAATAATCATTGTAAGACTATTCGAATTAGAAGTGTCAAAATAAAAATGTTTGATGGTATAATAAGAAAATTAACTGATGTTAGAAATGCACCTAAATTAAAGAAAAATCTAATTTATCTAGGAGTGTTGGATTCTAATGGTCATAAGTTTACAAGTCAAGGTGGAGTTTTGAAGGTATCCAAAGGTACCTTAGTTGTAATGAAGGCGATCAATACAAGAAACCTTTACAGACTGGAAGGAAGTGTTCAAGTTAATGAATTTGCGGTGGTGTCTAAGGAGACAACTGATATCACTCATCTATGGAATCAATGTTTGGGTCATATAAGTGAAAAAAGTCTACAAGTATTGTTAAACTGCAAATTACTTCCAAATATGAAATCTCTGAATTTGAAATTCTGCAAGCATTGTACATTTGGAAAATAAACTAGACATAAGTTTAAAGTAGGCAATCATGTTAATAAAGGTGTTATTGATTATGTACATTCAGATGTATGGGGCCATCCCCTACAATTTCCTTTGGAGGAGCATCTTATTTTGTAGTATTTATAGATGATTTCTCTAGAAAGGTGTGGGTCTATGTTTTGAAAATAAAAACTGATGTATTTAATACATTTAAACATTTTAGAGTTATGGTAGAAAAGAGAACATGTAGAACACTAAAATGTTTAAGAATGAATAACAGAGGATAGTTTACTTATTTAGAGTTTGAAAATTATTGCAAAGAATCGGGGATCATAAGACATAAAACTGTTGTATATACTCCTCAACAAAATGGTGTGGCAGAATGCATTAACATGAATCTTCTAGAAAGAGCAAGGAGCATGCTCAACAATGCCAATTTGTGTCAAGAGTTGTGGGTAGAAGCAGTCTCAACTGCTTGCTCTTTGATAAATCAATCACCATTAGTTGCAATAGATTGTAAAATACCTGAAGAGGTATGTACAGGTCATCCCTACAATTATTCAAATTTAAAAAAAATTGGTTGTGAAGCTTACACTCTTACTCCTAAAAATCAATGTTCTAAGTTAGATCCTAGGTCAAAGAAATATATATTTGTCGGTTATGATGGTGTAGAAAAGGGATATAAATTGTGGGGTCCTACTGCTCACAAAATCATCATGAGTAAAGATGTAATTTTTTAATGAATCTCCTCTCATTAAATCAGAAAATGTTGAAGTTGATTAGAAGCAGGAACAAGTACCATTGAGTCATCAAATTGAGTGGGAGACCCAACAATATACAGATACAATGAATCAAGAAGAAGATTAAGATGATAAAGAAGTCATAGATGTTGAAGATATTCAGAAGAATGAGGAAATTGCATAACCAACACCGAGAACATCTACACGAGAAAGAAACCCCCCTAAGAGGTATACTGATTTTGTTTCATCCGTTGTTTTGATAACTAACGACAGGAACCTTCTTATTATCGGGAAGAAATTAATGATATTGATTATGCTAAATGGAATATGGAAATGAAAGAATAGATGGGTTCCCTGTTGAAAAACAAAACTTGGGACCTGGTAGAACTTCCTAAAGATAGAAAGGTTGTTGGATGTAAGTGGGTCTACAAATTAAAGAAAGGTGTTGATGGTAACATTGAAAGATATAAATCTAGACTAGTTGCAAAGGGTTACTCTCAGATGTAAGGTATATATTTCCATGAGATTTTTTCACCAGTTGTTAAGCTTGCATCTATTCGTATTGTTCTAGCACCAGTTTCTTTGCTTTATTTCGAGTTAGAGCAATTAGATGTTAAAACAACATTCTTACATGGAGATTTGGACGAGGAGATATACATGGAACAACCAGAGGGTTTTATACAACATTGCAAAAGAAGATTAGTTTGCAAGCTCAATAAATATTTTTATGGCATGAAGCAGTCACCCATGCAATGGTACAAAATTTTTTATTCCTTCATGATAAGCCAAAATTTTACAAGAAGTGAGTATGACCATTGTGTTTACTTCAAAAGTTTCAAGAATGGAATATTTCTTATCTTGGTATTATATGTTAATGACATGCTTATTGAAAGCAAAAGTATGAGTTAAATCAACAGGTTAAAGGCTTAGATGGATAGGACTTTTGATATGAAGGATCTAGGAGAAAGAAAACAAATCTTGGGCATTGAAATACACATAGACAAAAAAATGGTAAGCTTTGGATTTCACAACAGAAGTATGTGGAGAAGATACTTATAATATTTGGGAATGAATAATGTGAAACCTATAAATATCCCTTTCGCTTCCCATTTTAAGATTTCTTCAAGTTTATGTCCTAGTAGTGAGGAAGAAAAGGATTATATGTCTCGTGTACCATATGATAATGCAGTAGGAAGTTTGATATATGTAATGGTTTGTACCAGAATAGATATTTCACATGCAATGGGTGTTGTCAATAGGTACATGGAAAATCCAGGAAAAGAAAATTGGAATGTAGTGAAATGGGTGCTTCGGCATCTAAGAGGCATGAGTGATTATTGCATCACCTTTAATGATAGTAGTGGTTCTTTATGTGGTTATGTTGATTCATATTTTGTAGGTGATTTGAACAAAAGAAGGTCTACTTCAGGTTATGTCTTTACTCTTGCAGGAGGATCTATTAGTTGGATGTCAAAGCTTTAGGAAACAATCACTTTATCCACTACCGAGGCAGAATATGCTACTGCCTCACATGCTTGCAAAGAGGAAATTTGGTTGAATGGTATTCTGGGTGAGTTTGGAAGAATGCAGAAAAGTATAATTGTATTCTGCGATAGTCAAAGTGCTATTCATTTAGACACAAATCTATTTTACCATGGTAAGACAAAACATATTGATATTAAGTACCATTTTGTAAGACAGGTTATTGATGGAGGTGGAGTAGAACTTAAAAAGGTCCACACACGAGAAAACTATGCAGACATGTTTACAAAAAGAATCTTATTAGAGAAGCTACGGTGGTGATTGGATTCTCTTGGATTGCAAAGGAGATGATGAATGGGCTTGGGAAAGGTATAAGGTAAATTGTTTTCAAGGTAGAGATTGTTAAAATTGTGATAGCAATTAGTTAAAGAATATGTAAAACTAAATTTACTTTTGTAAGTGTTGGTTTATGAAACTGATGGAAGTTTGTATAATGAGAGGAAGTTCTTGTAACTATGTAGCAGTTCAAAGATTCATATATATCTTTGAAACCTAAGGTTTGTATTAGTTTTTCGTAAGCCTTGAATATTAAGAGATACAAATACCTTGCCTTGTGGATGCTTCCATGACACACTATCAGTGTTTTACCACGTAAATAATCTGGTGTGTTTTGAGTTAGTTATTTGTCTTCTTGTCATTCTTCTGCAATTATATTTTAATGTTCAGGATATTGATTACCAACAATGTGTACAAGTTGCTCCCTCCAAGATTTATCTCAAGGATAAAAAGGCCTATGAGTTGAAACTCTCCTTGAAGGTGCTTAAAATGGACCTCTACAGTACAACACATGGAAAATCCCCAGGAATACATGGATTGCACTATGAACTCTATAAAGCAACTTGAGGTTTCACTCGGCCAATATTTTTGAAAGTTTACAAAGAAACCTTGAAAACAAATACACTTGGAAGTATGATTAACTAAGTAAATATCATGGATATTCCCAATAGTGTTGATATTGAGCTAATCTATAATTGGAGACCAATCACCTTGTTGATACTATTTTACAAAGTATTAGCCGAAGATATTGCAAGAATATTTCAGTTTATCTTCAAAATGGTTATCCAACCTGAGACAATAGGCTTTATAGGAAATTCTAGATAATATTACAACTATTAGGGAAGGAATGGATGTCAGGATAAGCTAAATCTTGAGGACATAATTTAATTCAAGAAAATCAATTTTAACAAAGACTGTAATAGAGTGGGATGATACTTCATTGTGGCCCAATGGGCTTGGCCCAAATTTTATGAGAGAAATGTCAACCTTATTCTATGATTCCTCAAACAAAATTACCATCAACAAAGCCACCTCTATGCCCTATGTGCCTTTCAATCTTCAAGCAAGGATAACCCCTAGTCTTGTATATGCTGGTTGGTAATGTTTTTCTCTCTCTTTTTAAACATAAGTCCAAACTTGGGATCATCAGGGGAATATCTCTACCCCAAATAGATCAACATATTATCAATGGCCATAATTCAAATGTTCTATGATGCTTTCGCTGCCCAAATTCAAAGTAGGAAAATATGTTTCTATGCCCATACTCCATAAATCGTGTACCCCTTGGATTTTTGCTACCAATGGTCATGGATAAATGCTTTCCCCTTTAACTTTCAAGCCTCTCTTGCAGACATGTGGAATCGAGTTCTAACCAGAATGACCAGAAACCTAGGCTATTGGTAGACTAAGTGTATGAATTTTCTAAAATATTGGTAGCAACTCATGCGTTTTATTCTTCTTATCGGTGCCCTTCAAAGAAGGTATGAAAATTGTTGACCAAATTATATAAAAATTTCTTATGGCCATTGAGAGAAGGAAAGAAAGGACTTACTAGAGTTAAATGAGACATTTATGAAAAAAGGTGTGACATGTTATGCAAGTCATATTGTAAAGAGGATTCAAATAAATGAAAGCTGGAAAATACTTGTAAGACATAACATTGCCAAAGTTTCACCTTATTGTGGCAGCCCCTACTTTATTCCCACTTAAGTTGGTGATAGATTTGTTAGAATACCCCAGGATACCCAAAAAATGAGCTAGATCTACTATTAGTCAATCTATAGTGGAAAGGTCAGAGCCAAAGGAGAACATAGTAGGATGGGCCACCTCTCTTGAATGAGGAGGAAATGTAGGAAAATAATCTATTTGGGACACAAATGTTGGTAGAAATATTGGGGCAAGGTGGGGTATGGAACCATAGAATGTGGAGACCCTAGGCTCTCAATATTTTTTTAAGTGATTATCAATTTATTTCAGGAGTACTATCTATGGGCTTAGCACCCACTTTTTTTTTTCTTTTTGAAATAATTGTACCATGTGCAAGGTTATTTTTGTTTATTTTAAATTTAAATAGACCCAACAGATTGGTGGTTTAGAATATTGACCATGAGTTTGTTCCCTAGTATTATCCAAGGTGTAATTACCCCCATATGTTTACTAGTGTCAGGGGATGGTTTTGATGTTGTATATGGGTCAAGAAAGAAAAGCTTCCCTATATACTTTTCTTTTTAACCAGGGCTATAACCCAAGAGTATATCCAACAACCCACAAGCCAGGTATACCTATAACTTGTGACTTATCAAGAGATGAGGTGTCCCACCTAGGGGCATATACCCTTATATCCTTATCACAACGGACCTACATATATATACTCTATCCCCCTCCGATTTAGAAAAGCTTCCCTATATTTCCAATATAATAAGATTCTTTAATAATACATTTCAATATATCCCTCAAGGAGGTCCAAGTTAATTTCAATATGTTTATCCAGGTCAAGGAAAAAAAAAAAAAACCCCAGAAACAATATTCACTAGTTTCTAAAAGTTACAATATTTCCTACTAGCATAAATAAAAGACACAAACCAGTCTTCAAGAGTTCAACAATTGGATGGTTTTTATACCCATTTCCCTAAGTTTTGAGGGAGCATGGGAAACATAGAAAACTGCAACAAGATATTTCATAAACATAATAAACACTAAGATTAGGTAGGCTTGTTTCAGTGGGAGTGTTTCTTAGCTTGTGAAAACTTTGTCTAAGAGCACAAGAAAAATTGAGGTTTTCCATCTACATTTTTTTTTCACTAGGATTGATTATCAGTCAAAGTTCATTCATTTGGAATTTGTGAGAGGAAATTTTAAGCATGAGAATATGAGGATCATGGATTACAAAATTCAACAAACACAAACACTCATTTGATCCATATTTCATTGTCACTCGGTACACCTTTTCAAATCTGTAGTCCCAAGAATCAGACTGTGTCATCTAAAGGCCAGTTGTGAGAATACACCAGATAAGATACAAGTTCAAATCCTAACAAGTGTTTGAAATAAATGATTATTTTTATCCACATTGAATATAATGTAGTAGGAAGAAATTGAAGTTGCACTAAATTACATTTGATAGAATAAGAAACTAGTCAAATTTAGATCATTAGCACCATAATCAAAAGACATTTTGCAATCAATTATTTCATTCTTTGGTGTGTAGATGAGGAGAACATAAAAATATCAAATGCTCACAAGGTGATATGGGACTAGGATTTCCACCCATACCTAGTGGTGATATTCACTACCCCCCTCCTAACTCTAGAAACATGAGGTTTTACATGTCTATTTTAGAAATCATTTAGAAGAGTTCCAAATCTAAAATTTCCTTCTTAAGCAATTTCCTTGTCATACACAAAACATTTCCAATTAAATGAAAGAAATTTAGACATTATAATGGTAGAAATTCAAATCAGATATAATAATTATTAACTTAGACCCACTCAAGTTTGATCAAGGTTGAATTCTTTGTAAACTCTGGCAATCATTTGTTGAAAACATTCCTTTCAACTTTTTAAGGATTTTCTAAGACATACTCAGTTGGACTTGGATCCTTTTCTTTGTTTGGGCCTATGTTAATGCTATTATGAAACAACTATGAGTCCATAACTCCTAGTGTTGGTATGATATCCTTGCTGAGATGAATGCCTCTACTAATTTTTAAAGAAATAGTCACTTGTCTTGTTGTTGTACTATATTTTCATTTATTTTGAGTATTGTAGCTTATTCAACGTTATGCCTTTATTTCTAAATGCCTATTTTCTTATCAAAATTTGTTGTTTTCTTTCTCTTCATCTCCTTGGAAGCATAAAGAATGGTGAATAAGTGTACAATATCCATTGAAGTGTCGTATTATCTGAACCATGGTTAATAAATTATTACATATGTCCTTCACAATAAGGAACTAAATTGTGTCCTGCAAAGTAAGAGAGAAGTTTATGGAAGGACTAGAAATAATGAAGCATACTATATTGCACTTGTTTAAGGGTTGAAAATAGCCAAAAAATATGGTGCCAATGATATTGTGGTATTCACCAACTCAGAATTGATATGGAACCAAATGAAATAAATTGATCAAGTTCGAAAAGGAATCTAAAACCTATTCATAGAAAAGCAAGAATCATTGTTTCTCAATTATAGTATTTTACCATAAATTACCATGTGGATACTAAGAGGATGTCCAATGATCTAGTATATGGAACAATGTCAACTATAGGTGGGTGTTTCGAGAATGAATTGGTATCGACATCTAATCCAACAAAAATCATTCATGGACATCTATATAGATCCCCAATGTGTGAATTATTTATTGTTATGATTGTTGTTGTGTATTTCATGGCATGGTTGGTTCACTAAAGAGGAACCCATAACTCTACTACAATTTCCACAACCTGTAATAACTAGGGTGTCTTGTATGGGTGACACGTTGAACAAGGCTTTGTATAATTCCAATCTTATGTAGCTTCAATTGAAAAAGACATGCTTTTTGAATGTCTAGTTACTTATAGGCATTGTTGATAGTTTCCAATTAACATCAATCCAAAATTCACTTCTCTCAATTTTTGTTTCTTGTGTTTGAAGACAATACATTATTACCACATCTCCAATTTTTCATTAATTTTTTTTCCAAATATTTTAGCCATATGAATCACATTTTTAGGAAAACTATGTTAAGTAGTAGTGCATTATGTAACTAAAATTTACGATACTATTACAATCATAATATGATCTTGGCAATGTAGATATTGCATCAATACTATTATTTTGCATAAGAAAATTAAACAATCCAATATGTTTAAAATGGTATAATTAGAATTGGAAGAGAAAAGGTTATTGAAGTTGTCAAAACATGAATTGTCCAGTGCAACATTCAACAATGTAAATTAGCTTTACCCTTTGAACATATGTCAGTTCCAATAGATTTATCTTGCAGTTATGACCAACTCTAAAATGATCGAGGCCAAAAGATAAATCAATTGCATAACACCTTCAAATATTCCTTAGATGAGTATTTGATGAACTTGAGCCCCAATAAAATGCACCATTTCAAAAATAGATAAGATTAATTCCCATGTGCAAAAATATGCCACAACATTGATTCTTTGGCATGCATATATTCCCAAAGAAAGAGTGATCTTACAATATGGTTGTGCACCTTCTACATAAATCATGCCAAACTATATTTGCAAACACTTTATTAGCCAACTACAATACAACTACAGTGAACAAGAAGATCTCTCCCAACTCTTTGATTTAAGAAAAGAAATTAGCGTCATGTAGCAACTTCATGTTTTAATATGTACCAAGAATACCCTCTCTCAACAAACAAGCAACAAAGGCTTCAATTATCCCAGAGGAGGGGCTTCCCTATAACAACCTTTGCAAATGCTCACAAAACATGATGCACAAACGAAGGAACAAATTATTTCATAAATTTTGAATTTTAATGTGTTATCTATGAGAATGTTTATGTAATGGGTTCATGTTGTGATTGATTACAATTGTGATTACAAAAAAATAAAGAACTCATCATAGGAACCTGTATTTTCATACAAGCAATTTACTTAGAGAGCATTTATTCCTTGGAGCCCCATCATATAAACATGTAAGCATCGTTTTTTTGGATTTCCCTCTAGGTTTCCTTTTCTCATAATTGATGCAAACTCATCATAGCTTATCCTGAATATATAATTAATCAATAAATTAGTTATAGGCTAAGAGGTGTATAGGTAGATATGGAACATTACAAAGATCTACTTACATGGTCTTTGTCCACCTCAACAATTTTGTCCTTAATTTTTTTGTCGTCACCTATTCCATACTTTTTCAAAGGTTGTTCCAACTCATCCACTATGATATACTTGTAAATTAGTACAAAATGAATGTCCTCCAAAAGGATTTACATATGCTCCATTCGAACAAAATACAAATGTTAAGATATATCTAATGTGAAATTTATCAGAGATTATCCACTACTATCATTGTCAAAGTATTGAAAGGCCCTATATATGATATTCTCTCTCCACTCAGTTGATATACATGTTTTCTATGATAAAATCAATGTAATCAATTGGCCCATTCCCACCTACATCATCCTCAAACAGGGACATAGTAACACACAAATAAAAAACTAATAGTGACACACCAGGTCAATTACCCATAGGTGTAGACTTATAAGTAAACTATAATACAACTTCTAACTCAAGTTTCTATTAGATCCTTTATACAGGCCCAAAATCTTTACTCGAACAAAGATTGGAATGCTCTGCTCTTGCACCAGTCCCTACCGTGCTTATCTACAACACTCAAACTCAAGCGCTTCTCTTGTCATGAACAATTGTTAGAACCCTCTTGTTAGGACCCAAATATCAATATAGCATAGAAAAACCTCATAATAAGTACTCAACGCCTTGAAAAAGAGATAAATTGAGATAATAAGCCTCTTTGAGGGAGGAACCTCCTTATGCCCACATAAATGTTCAATTACAAGATGATTCAAAATGAAAATGTCTCCTTGGTATATATAAGAGACTAGGAGGTATAATTACAACTAATGGACTAAATCCGACATAAATAAAATAACATTACTAATATAATATGTCCCAATTTAGGGCTTAACATGCCCATCACCTTGAGACAAGTGTTTTCCACAATGCTTGAGTAACTCTGTATGATTCTGTATAAAAGACTCATCTTCCCAAGTGGAATCTTCAGCCAGTAGTTTCCTCCATTTAATGAGATACTTTGAAATGGATCTATTCCTCAACTGGCGAATTCTTGTGTCAGTGATGGCTTCAGGCTCCAATATGATTTTTCCTTCCTCGTCAAGTTTTGGAAATATAGTTTGAACTAGGATCTTGTCACCTATAACATTCTTTAAGCATGAAACATGGAAAACTGGGTGTACTCGTGAAGATGCAGGCAACTCCAATTTGTATGCCATAGTACCAATCTTTTGCAACACCTTATAAGGGCCACAGTACTTTGGTGATAATTTATTATCCTTCTTGGCTTG
>ML779808.1:72166-103428 GCA_009831015.1 Picea engelmannii
TCCTCTTGAAAAATCTGTGTCTCGTACTTGTGAATGAATGCTGTGTGTGATTGTTGTTCGTTATACTATCTGCTTTATGTTTATAACTCTGAATTTCATAGTAAAGACTCACTGCCACTAAGATTAATGATTCAAAGTTAAAATTGAGAGTAAATGGTTAATAATCTACACTAACTGATTCACCCCCCCCCCTCTCAGTTAGTTCATACCTGTAACAATAGTGACCATGGTGACCATCCATGAAGAGATGTGTCCCTTGGGTAATAAATATATTTATAATTTATATTATATTATACATATAATATAAATATACTTTATATTTATATTTATACTTTATTATATATATTTATAATTTATATTATAAATATATTATTACATTAATAATAATATAATTAATAATATTTCTTAATAATTAATAATCATATTATTAATTATCAATCTCGTAGAATGTCTTTTTGATGTTGCCCAAACATCAACACTCCCTCTCAACGAGGGGGACATTCTACATTACGCCAATATTACCTTTGAAGATTACCTATGAGTAGCTCTCAAATAACTTCAACATGTCACCATGACATCCATTACCTCGCAATGCATCTGTACCTCATCATGTGCACCCTTGTGACTTCATAGGAAATACATCCAAGGCCCGTGGGTAGTTCTCAAATAACTACAACATGTCCCTAGGACATCCACTACATTGAAATGCATCAATACCTGATCATGTGCACCCTTGGTCTCAGTGCCAACCCTTTTTCATGTTGGATGATATCCACTTATCTCAGTGCCAACCATTTTTCATGTTGGATGAGATCCACTTGTCTCAGTGTCATCCATTCTTCATGTTGGATGAGAACACTCAGTGCCAACCCTTTTTCATGCTCGATGAGTTCCACTTGTCTAAGTACCAACCCTTTTTCATGCTGGATGAGAACACTCAATGCCAACCCTTTTTCATGCCAGATGAGTTCCACTTGTCTCAGTGCCAACTCTTTTTCATGTTGGATGAGAACACTCAATGCCAACCCTTTTTCATGCTGGATGAGAACACTCAGTTACAACCCTTTTTCATGTTGCATGAGTTCCACCTGTCTCAGTTCCAACCCTTTTTCATGCTGGATGAGTTCCACATGTCTTAGTGCCAACCCTTTTTCATGCTAAATGAGAAAACTCCCTTTGAAGAGGGACCAGACCAAGCTTGTCCTTGAAGTACTCAAACTTCATCCTCGACAACAGCTTGGTAAACACGTCCGCAACTTGATCCTCTATAGTCCCAAAACTGGAGCCTCATTGCTCCCTTCTGCACTATATCCCTGATATATTAATATCTGATCTCGATATGCTTTGACTTGTCATAGACCACGAGGTTCTCTGATGACTTCATGCAACTCTGGTTATCACACCAAATGCAGGTTGCCTTCATTCTGAGACCAAGTAACCCAAATAGAAGTTCTCAAGCCACACTTCTACTGCACATGCTGCCAAATAATCATCTTCAACTGTACTGAGCACCACACATGACTGCTTCTTTCATATGGTGGAGCCTCTTACTCCTTACTATAGTACCCAACCCCCTCTGGAACTGATCGTCCAACTCCCTCTCAAGAACTGAATATCAACTGAATCTTCAACCTCCTGACTTCAACACTTATCCTCCAGAATAAGTCTCATCATCCTCTTCTTGTAGGTCTTACCTACATGTCAAATTTAGTCCAAAAGTATGCAATTTTCGAAGCCACACTGCTTCACGACTTGTTGAACATGCTGCCACATACTCAGCTTCAGCCGTACTGAGCGCCATACATGATTACTTCCTACATCTAGCAAAGCCTCCTTCTCCTTACTGTAGTACCCAGATCCCTATGGAACTGACTGTACAGCTCCCTCTCGAGCACTGAATATCAATTGGATCTTCAACCTGCTAACTTAATCACTTTTCCTCCAAAAAAATTCACGTCATCCTCTTCTTGTAGGTCTTACCTACAAGTCACATTCAGTCCGATATTCAAAAATTTCCAAAGCCACACTACTTCGCGACTTGCTTCACATGCTACCACATACTCTACCTTAGTCGTACTGAGTGCTACACACAACTGCTTCTTGTTACTCCATGAAACCATATTGGAGCCTAGACTGAAGCAATATGTCGAAGTACTCTTCATCAGAAATACTTCCTGCCCAATCTGAATTTGAATATCCATATAACCTGAACTCATGGTCTGTCACATAACTGACACCATAATACAATGTACCCTTAAGGTACCTCATCACATATTTTGTTGTGACCAAATGAACCTACCTAGGATGCTCCATATATTGACTCAGGGTGTTCACAAAAAAACATATATCCATTCTTGTGTTTTTCAAGTTCATCAAAGAACCCACCATCTGTCTGTATAAAGTAACATCTACAGTCTCTAAAGTCATATCCTGCAACAACTTTAGATTTGATACCATAGGCGTAGCCATTGCCTTGCAATCCAATGTAATACACCTGACCCCTTAATAGCATTCCTAGGGATGGGGAATCTGAATTTTCGTCTCCCTTAACTATCAAATCTTTCTACTCAACCAATGACGGACTTAATCCGATTCTAATAGCCGGCTGTGGAGGAAATTCGACACTTTGACACTTTGACGCTTCGTAATTTTGATGTTAAATGCCTCTCTACTGTCTACTCACGAGACCTCCCGGAGTCCTAAACTCCCGAATTCCTGTAAACTTACCACATGGTTCCAACCTTCGGGTCTTTCAGTCTCTCTATAATACTACACCCTAAATCCTCCAGAATCTCAAGGTCCCAAACTTCCAAAGTTCTGGTCACCTCACCAACTACTTTGGCTTGGCGGGTGCGTACCAAGGGATGACACATAGAAGGGCCAAGGGTGAAACGTGCCCTCATCAGGGTGACACGTGTCATGTTCCAATGGGTCTATAGGGTATGTGATATGCAAGAATTTGTGTGAAACATGTCATGTCAAAATTGGGTCCACATCACCCTGGGTGACGTCATTGTGCCACGTCACTCCAGACTGATTGTCTTTCATGCCCCTCGATCTCACAGCCAAGGTATGCCCACGTAACTCGTGGATCGATGACCTTCGCTACTTCGTGACTTTGACATTCGGGGGTTTTGACGTTACAACACCCTAGTCTTCCCAAAGCGGTCAACGCCTGGCTGACTACATCATAAATCCAACGGCTAGGAAAGAACCTAAAGGATCCCTAGATCTATGGTCCTAGTCACTTCATGACTCCAGCCTTCGGGGTTTTCTCTTTACTTCCACTCCATTCTCCCAAATCAGGACTTCACCAAAGTACCGTGTGTGGGTCCCTTCTCCTGATTGATTGGATGGTAGGCGGGGCTCCTGACGATCTCCCAAATCTATGGTTCTCCTTACTTTATAACTTCGACGTTCAGAGAGTTTGATGCCATGGCATGTCCATTCTCCCGAAGTGGAACTTCACCGAAGTCATCTCGGTGTGGATCCAACGGCTGAGGGAACCCCCGAACATTCTCGATCGGTGGCTCGCGTTACTTCACAATGGGGAGTTGAATCCCGGTTTAGTCGGTAAGACAAGTTCATCTAACCACTAGGGTAACCGTCCATTTCTGGTAAACTTTCCGGCAACTGAACCACCCCGATTACCTTTGGCCAGTTTATGGCTAGCAGGGTCGAAAAAACCCGAATTCCCAGACTTTTAGAGCTCCGAATCCAGAAGTACTTGGCTCCCCTACGCTTAGCCTAAGGTTCCTAGGTATTGGTCATATGTGTTCTCCCAAATGGATTTCATCCGCTCGTCTTCCAAACTAAAGGATCTTCCCTTTTGAGACTCAAATCTCACTATCCTTCCTAAGCTCCATCAGGAACTTGTTAAGGACTTGGGAATGGTATCCCAGTCGCACAGTAAGGAGTCTGAAGGAGATATTCTATTCAGATGGATAGGGCTAGATTAGCGCAATACTTTCTATCTCGGTTGTCCTACATGTTTATGTTCCATGACACCTCGAAGGATAAGTTGGGGCATATAGACAATCAATTAGAGGAATAAGTTCGTAAGAAGACAAATGCATACACATATCTTGAACATTCAATACAAAAACCATTATAGATATATAAATACAAGCATTTATCCATTATTCCATTTCAATGCACAAAGTATGAAAACACTTATCAGAACCATTAGACGTGATGCGACTGTTGAAAGGGGTGCTCGTTTCCACCCAACCATAGGCTCAGTCACTCCTAATGGATTTACCACTGGCCACCCTCGAGCTAGACCATGATTCTTTGAGATAGAATCCTTTCTTCCGACTCAGCAACAGTTAGGGACTGAGGTTAGTCTCCTCCTCCCACATGATCTTGGCAATGGGTTCTCATTATACCAAGCAAGGAGGTCTGCCTGAGTAATTCCTCAGTCACTCACCAACCTCATTTATCAGCTTGTATCATAACCCTTCTAGCCACTTCCTGCGATCAAAATACACTCATTACTCAGTTCTCACTCGAACCCGAGAGCTTAGTCTCTCATCTTTGCTCTCTTCGCAGGTCTCCCTCTACCCACCATGCCTTTCCTTTCTTGCCTTCCTCAACAAGATTTTGTGTAGCCCTAATTCCCATTCCATGGTAAGGTCTGAAATCCTTACAGATGGGCACTCTACCCCATCCCCTCATTAACTCTTGAGGAGTTCTTCCCACCTACAAGCCTGACTATAATTCATTTCCTAGGTCAGAGGACTATTCTGATAATGAGCAATTAAATCCAACAAGGTTTTGGTTTGGTGGGGGTTATCTCAACCATTCCTGGTTCCCCTCACCATCTCTTTCATAACATCCATGGTCTCTCTTGGAAAACCCCCCTTTTAGTAGTTATGCAACACTCGTCCATTTTCCATTAATAACATCAATTACATGCATTAATCTTTTATACAAAGGTTCATCAAATCAAACATTCACACATATCGAGTTCGCCATAGTCTCTTGGCCAATATAGTTATATTTACAAACTGGGGGAAGCGGGGTGTTACATCCAACATCTCGAAACTCTTCAGGATTTCTACTGTATGCTTCCCTTGATTCAGAAATATTTCATCATGTCTCTGCCATACCTCGGGACCCAAAAAGTAATGCATAATCCTGAGAACTTTCATCTCAAACTCAACAACTAGTTTTTCTCTTACACTCTGAGATGATCTTTTCCACACCTGTTTAGAAATAGGTCATCCATATACAATAGTAGTATTACCAGACCATCATCCACAACCTTAAAGTAAAGGTTAGGATTTGCATTGTTGTTTATAAATCATAAGCTCGTCAGAAATTTGTCGAGCCTACCATACCATGCTCTGGATGCCTTATTTAATCCATATAAATCCTTCTTCAGTCTACACATTGAGTGTCTTACATTTTTCATGTACTCAACAGAGTGTTCTATGACTACAAGGACCATTCTTCCTGATTAGGTTGCCATCTGTGCCACAAGAAGAATTTTAGTCCTTCCGGATGTTGAAAGCCACACAGTTTGAGTCTTATGTCCTTAAAAGACTATTCCAGGGCCATTCTCTATTGGTCAAATTACCATAACCAATCCCAGGAGAATGTCATCCCGATGTTGAAACATTAACACTTAAGAATAACTTATGAAATTACATAAAATCTCAACACTCCCTCTTAATGAGGAATGTATTATATCTGTCACAGACTCTAACACTATCGCCATCCACACGAGCTCATGACCATAGAATGTTAGACACGTGAATATATACATCATAGGAAATCCATAGTGACTTCACAACATGCATCTAGGGATGGTGGGTAGCTCTCCAATAACTACAACATATCATCATGAGACTATCCGGTTTCCCACAAAAAACATATGAAGCCATCACTCCCTCTAAGGATATATAGTCTTAGGAGTCTTCTACTCCCTCTACATGTGTTGACATCCTCTTCTTCTTCATTACATGGATATGCAAAACTCTATGTCTGGATATTCTTGCTTCATGTTGCTTCTTGCAACTGCCATTATGGATCCTTCTCAGAGCTATTACCTGTGACGTGCCCGGAACAAGAAACAAGAACAACAACAAAAAATCTTCTAGAGGAGATCAATTTATCTTGTGCACAACTATATACAGTGACCCTCAAAATGATATGTCTTCTACCAACACACATCCATCATATACTCAATGTCATATGGCTAACCATGCTTATTTTCTAGTGTTAAATTAGACAAGCACAATTTTTTGCAAGTGGTAATTACTTCCAATGATATTACTTTAGTAAACTCTAGAACATCACTAAGTAATTACACTCAAAAAATTTCAACTACTTAGAAACTTTGGCCTCTTCCTTAGATCACTTCCCACGTGCGAGAGAGAAAAATATGTGTGTCTATTGCTATGTCTTTTTATAGTAATATTAAATCAATCCAAAAAGACATGTCCCTTTTAAAATTAAATTAAATTTTCTTTATTATAAATAGTTGGAGAATACCTCCCGTAACTACCCAAAGATTAATTTGGTTATAATCCATCCACATAGTATTTGACTTTGTTAAATTGTTCCTCCATAATTCATGTGATTCTTTGCGTAAATATTGGTAGAACTAAATATGTAGTACATTCCTCATATTTATGTAATTATACATTTTTACTAGAAATTACTTCCCACCATAATTTATGGAATTGTTTATATAATTAAGGTAGGAGTAAAAATTAAATATGTTGTACATAGAGATTGCAACAACCCCATAAATTTAGGGCTCCCAAGACTTTTCTCTACTCTCATTTTCCTGGCCCTCCTGTGAAGGAGTCAAGCCCAGTCTCGCTCTGATACCATGTTGATTTTTCATAAGAGATGATATTGTACGTGATTGAATATCTTATTACAATGATGAGTGTTCTATATATAAATAACATATGGTGACCATGGTGACCATCCATGAAGAGATGCGTCCCTTGGGTAATAAATATATTTATACTTTATATTATATTATACATATAATATAAATATACTTTATATTTATACTTTATACTTTATTAAATATATTTATACTTTCATTATAAATATATTATTACATTAATAATATTATAATTAATAATGTTGCTTAATAATTAATAATCATATTATTAATTATCAATCTAGTAGAATGTCTTTCCAATGCTGCCCAAACATCAACAGTATGCACCTATGTTGAAAGATTAGTTGTTGAGAGATTGATTGTCATTGATGTCAACCCTTGAAAAAGAAGTTAACAAGTTGCATGTCAGTTGAGTGTCATTAACAAGACATTATGAGTTGGCCATAAATTAGAAAAAAGGTAAATTCTAAAAAAAAAAAAAATATTTTAGAAAATTCTCTGATGAATCTAGAACTGACCAATAATGAAGAGCTAAATAGAGTGACACTATTCGTCAACTTGATTTTCTGATTACATGAATAAATGAAGAGATAACTGATAATTGCAAATTAAAAAAAAAAACCTACAAAAACACAAAAACTCGAATTTGAGGCATCATATGAAGGATTTTGGCTCCAGAAAAGTGTTGAAACGGATTCCGATCTGATAGTTTGGAAGATCTAAGGTAGTGAGATGAAGGTAGTGAATTTCAACAAAGGGGGAAGTTTACATGAGACGAGTGTACGAAAGAGAATTTACTGCAATAGTGTCTCTGAGGTAATCCACTAGATGCATAAGGGAAAAGCGCGGACATCAACAAGAAAAAAGTGTACAAGTCACAGATATGTGAAGAAGATAAAAAAAAGTATCATAAACAATAGTAGCAACAGGTTATTAGTTACAGTGACAGAGGTATTGAAAAATTTGTCTACATTTATATTTCAAGGTGGTTGGACAAGGCAAGGAATGGGGGTTAGAGCCTCCTTCCGATTGGAGCTAGTAAATTAGGGAGTTGGGGCTTCATTCAGGTTGCAGCATGTAAATAGGGGTTGGAGCCTCATTCTAGTTTTAGCTAGAGTAGGAAGTTGGTGCTTCCAATGAATGTACTCTTTGATAAATAAGAAAATCATTCCGTGGTTTTTTCCCGCATTGGGTTTCCACGTAAAATTCTAGTCTATTGTATTTATGTGATGTTTATGCATTGAATTATGGTGTTGATGATATATTGAATGCTACTGATAAACTATTGAAAATTATTATAGGTTTTATATTTTGATTAAAATTACTAATTGTACTCATACTAATTCACCCCCCCCACCTCTCAATATTCCAACAATTGGTATCAAAGTCGGTCCTTCAAGAAGAAGTCTAACCACTGGAAGGAGATCATATAATACACTAAGATTGGAGCACCGGTGTTTGATGATCAAAACTATAACTTATGGAATAAAATGATGAATTTTTTTTTTACATGCATGGAGATTTGATGTTTGACAATCAATAGTAGATGGGGATACAACACCAGCCACTCCCCCAACCGATAGAGATGGAAAGAAACTCAACAAAAACAACTCAAAGGATAAAGGTACCATTCTAAGCAGTTTAGTTGATTCAATATTTGTCAAAGCTATGCATTGTGATAGTGTACAGGATATTTGGTATAAACTCCAAATATTTATGAAGGATATGCCAAAGTTAAGGGAGCTAAGCTTCAAATCTTCAGAGCTAAGTTTGAACAATTGAAGATGAAGGAAGATGAAGACATTGCAACCTACCTTCTACGAATTGATGAAATAGTTAACACTATTAAGGTATTGGGAGTGGAAGTTGATGGATCAGTGGTTGTTCAAATGGTATTGAGGTCTCTTCCTATAAGATTTGATCCTAAAATATCAACCATAGAAGAAAGAGAAGATCTCGGTACATTGAGCATGGACAAGCTACATGGAATATTTACAGCCTATGAATGAGAACAGAACAAGAGAACCCAATCGTGAATGAATAAACTTTCAATGCATCCAAGAAGACAAAGAAGAAGAACAAGAAAAAGTCAAAACGAGGTTGCAACTATAGTGATGATTTAGACGAAGATGAAGAGATGGCTAATTTCTTAAGGAAATTAAAGTAAGGAACATGCAAGTATAAAGTTATGCTTACATTAAAATGTTTTAATTGTGTTGGTATTGGTCATTTTTCTTCTAAATGTCCTCATAAGAATAAATACAATGATGAATAATAAGTTTCTAAAAGGGAAAATAAATATCAAAACGGAAACAAGAGAAGAAACAAAAGGAAATTCTTCAAGAAAAGTTTCTACTCAAAGGAGGCCAATTCCTCATCAGACGAGGAGGATAATGATAGTGAGAGTGATTCAAAAAGAGTACTCTTCATGGAAGTAGAATATGATTCCTAAGAATAAGGCGAATTCGATCTTAGAGAAGAGATAATCAATGCATTAGAAAAACTTAGGAAAGAAATAAAGAAAAACAAGTCACTCAAGGAAGAGTTAAATATGAAAGAGGGATCTCATAATTCCAACTCTGAAGAAATCGAGCAAATGATCACGATTATAAAAATTAAAATAGAAGAAGACATAATAATTGAGGAAATACTTAGAAGTCATTTATAAGAAAAGGAGAAAACGATTGGAAGCTTGGAAGCATAAATAGTCTCTTTAAGGAAAGATCTTCAGAAGAAAGATATGCAACATAAGAGAACTCGAATATTGGATTAGATCATCAATAGTCAAAGACCATCCAATGACAGATCTAGACTAGTATACAATCAAGTACAAAATGACAAAGGATTGAGCTCCAAGACAACACAATAGAAAGAAGAATAAAGAAGCTATGCAAAGATTTTCATAGATTCATATCAAGAAGAAAGAATGCAAGCCCCCAAAGAAAAATATTCCAGAAATAAAGAAGAATCAAGAAGAAGAATTCATAAGGAGTGCATCACAAAGAATATCATCTACTCCCAGGTATCAAAGATTATTTTATGGTCATTATTTTAATTGTGCTAATTTTGGACATAAAGCTGTAAACCGCAAAGCCTATGTCAATAACATAAGAAACTATACAGGATACTTAGATAATAGTTATCCCAGAATATCTTATGAAGCATATAACATAAACCAAAACAATTTTGGTTCATTGAGCAATGATGTAGAGTGATAAAAATGCAACAATTTTGGACACATAGCGAAGAATTGTAGATTGACTATTCCACCTAGGGAACCAAAGAGGAACATTAACAATCATATATCTACTATAGTGGAAAAACCCCCCTATGGACTACACTAGGGTTCAATGTGCAGGCAGAGCTAATCGTCTAAAGTCTCCTACTTTTAACAACTACCCCAACAATACCCCACATTCATGCATAAAACACAAAGATAAAAGGATCTAGTAACTCTACCTTGAACTCCGCATCTGGTGTCGATCCTTTTGCGTTCAATTGTCCCTCGACTGCAAATATCCTCCCAAGGCCGACCTACATTCATAAACAGGAAAAATAAGAACTACGAACATGCATATTATATATGAATTAGTGGGTTAGATGTCATAATAACATATGAATCAAACATAAATATTGAACACATCATATGGCGGGACAAAAAAAGTACTTCTTTTTATTAATCTCACAATGTCACTTACAATGAGATCGACGATTGCTCCTCGAACCTGGTTTGGGCTCCTCTTCACCAAGCTCCAACTGCTTCCACGTATCCGTCTACTCTCACAATTCTCTCTAGGTAAATGGCATGTGCTTAAGAATGAGGAAAAAGACAAGAATAAGGGAATTATGGCTCAAAACTCACAATGTGACTGCAAATTCTTGGGGCAAGGGGAGAAAGTGAAATGGGAAGAGTTTCATTGTTCTTATGAATAGATTTGGAATGATACCCCAACACCTCCTTTTATATGACAAAAAGGATGGTTATTTGGTTGGGTGACGGGCTATAGGCGGTGGAACAGTTAGGAAACTGTCCAATAGCCCGTAATCTCAACGAATTCCTTGCAACTTTTTATTTTTTACATATTTTGTGGGTATACGGGGGATGTAATGGTACAAATAGAGTACATACGCGGGTATTAATGATGCATATAGCATACATACATGGGAAATAATGGTGCAGGGAACTTACATCTTAAAAAATATGGTTTTTAAGAAGAGTTGCTCAGTGATGGCTTGGAAAAAATAGCAAGTAAGATGGCCTAATGACAAGTATGCATGTATGGTGTAATTTAGGGTTATAATAGATGCCCCCTAATATGTGAGGTCATAAGAGCATTTGATGGCTAGAATACATTACAAATCTTTACCAATGTATGAAGGGAGTGAGCCCGGGACTAGAGTTTAAGAGGTGCCATCTGCAAAAATAACAATTGTCTCACCGAGGTGGGCATACCCATGCTCGGGATGAAATAAATCATGGCTTCCAATCAAATACACTACAAATCCATGTCATATAACTATATAAAGTGTAGCCACAAGTAATACACAGTGGATCTACATCTCAAAATCAAAGATATACATGTATAATATCCATCTTCAAGAATCCAATGACGCCTGATGGTTGGAGATGAGGCCTTCAGAGCTCGAGCAACAACTTCAATATCTTCATAAATCGGGTAGGAGTGTAATGAGAGTGTACGACTTCACTACCCAGAGGTCTTCGATGTCTCATCGGGGAACAAACAAGAGGATCTTAGTGATCAGGCAGAGAACTTCAACTTATTAGACTCATAACACGAGTTATCTTAGTAAAAACTTCCCTTGGACAATAACACGACACATTATCAGACTTAGGCAACATGACATTGATATAAGTTCACGATGCAGGAAGCAATGCAAACTCTCCATATGTTTGGAATAATAACCAAACGGAGGAGGACACAACTCTATGTAGTGAGAACAAATTCCTAAGGTCATATTAAATCCCAGAGATTGACAAACTAACGAAAGGATGTTCTTTGTCCAAGGGTGACTCATTGTGCTGCCATAAAAAGAAAATACTTTTCCCATCCTTTTTTTGGGGTATTTTTTATTATTTTGTCTTTTTCAATAATTCTGGAAATCTTGAAAAAGAATAAAATAATGCTACGTTACAAAGGAGGAACAAGTGGCGCAAGAATAATAGTTCCAAGCACAAGGAAAACACTAATGCTCAAAGCAGGGAGACATGTGCAGGTAAAATACACTCGGGAAAATTCCTCCATGGGTCAAGGTGTCAAAATGCAGAGGCAAAGTGCTACAAGGCTTGCGTATAAGGCATGCTTCAAAGGTTCAATTGAGAGAAAAATGGAGCTAGCATTAGGAAAAAACACAAGAATGCAAATGTGATTAACATGACACAATGATAACTCCCTTCAATGTAAATTTAATGAGCCCAGAGAAGGTAAGCTCAGTGATTTTTATTTTTTAGAGACTCTAAAAAAGCACAAAAGAAGACTCCAATGGGGTACCTTTTTTGAAGGTAGTCTAATTGATTCGAAAAAGGGGTAAACTAGCACTGAAAAGACATCTATTCAAAACCATTTTAATGAGTGTGACAAAGACAAGGTCACTCGACAATATTTTCAATTTTAAGGAGTCTAAAAAGAGATTAACTATGGACTCGCTGCCTTTTTCTAGATTTAGTCTCCTTAGCCCGAAAAATTAAAATTTGTTGAGGACAACTCTCCTGGTGAGACGAATCTCTCGAGGTGTACCTTTTTCCTCCTTAATCTATAGACCAGAAGAAGGGGTAAACTCATACTAGTAGATGTTTTTCTGGACCAATTAACGAGTTTGAGAAAACAAGGTCAATCGATGATCTTTTCATTTTTAAGGAGTCTGAAAAGAGATTAACTATGGACTCCATAGGGAATGTTATTCTAGACTAGTTTAACGAGTGTGAAGGAAAAAGGTCACTCGACAATCTTTTCAATTTTAGGGAGTCTGAAAAGAGCTTAACTATGGACTTCGTGGGGGTTCCTTTTTTGTAAATTTAGTCCCTCAGGCCCGAAAAAGGGTTAAACTTATACCTTAGAATAATCGTCTAGCAAACCGAAGTTCCTAGAGTATACCTTTGTTCGTACAATTGATCGTCTGGACCAAAAAAGGGGTAAACTATCACCGGGCAGACGTGCCTTCAATTTTTAGTTTGGCGAGCATGAAGGACAACAAGATCGCTCAACAATATTTCCATGTTTACTGAGTCTGAAAAGGACTTAAAGAAGACTCATTTTGGGAGTCCTGAGGGTGAGGCCAAGAGTGATGATATATCAGACATATGAGGGTCAATCTCATAATCAGGGAAAGACTAGCAAGGACTCCCGAGCCTAAAGTCATTAAGGACAACATGGACACCAAATGCAAAAGGGGGTCTACCTAGGGAATCCATGTATAGGTAGGCTCTACCACTAAATTACGACACTTATAAAGAAGAAAATACGGTTCTGTGTCGCAATTCGGTGGGATCAATCCTATGGAAAAGCAAAAAAGACAATGAGATGAAGAAAGTGGAGGTGGAATCCTAACTTAAATGCAAAAGTTGGAAAAATGACTTTTACCAAAGGACTTTCAAAAGTGACCCATCTCTCAAAAAGTTTTCCAAACCAAAAGTGAAGTGCATCGTAACATCCAATGAGAAACTTAAGAACCATGTTAAACGATTTTCAAGACAGAAAAAAAGACGAAAGGATTCAAAAAATGACAAAAAGGGACAAAAAAGTATATAAATAGAAGCTGGCATCTCATTATCACCATTGCAAATTGAGAATTGACCAAAAATCCAAAAACACTCATTTATTAAAGAAGTTGATTCCGGGAGCTTCAGAGGACGAAACAAACTTCTGCTTGGACCAAGTAAGTACAAACTAGTTTCTCTTGCATTTCCATACTTTCCTTTTGCATTTATTTTGGTTTTTTTGGGGGGGGGAAACCTCTAAAAAAGGTCGGCCCTACATGTACGTGGGTTTTTCTAGGACAACCCACATATGGCCATGGGAATAAAACAATCAACCCACATGCATACGCGACTGTGTCCAATACAACCTGCATACACCCTCAAAGATATGGAAAATTTAAAAATACAAGAGTTAACTCCCCTTTGAACTTGTCATTTTGCAAGATGTACATCCATTGGAGAGAGAGGGAGCGTGAGGACATTGATATACTAGTTGATGAGGACCCTACAGCTATGTCCGCATTGAGACAATGCGGTTTGTGGAAGTTCTTTCAGTGTCCATTCATGAGGGCACAACCCAGGCTGCTGAATGCCTTGGTAGACTATTGGCATCCTGACGCTAAGGCGTTTATGCTCGAGGGGTAGTCGTTGACTCCAACGACTGAAGATATTTACTTTCTGACTAGCCTCTCAAGGAGAGGTGAACCATTCAACTTGCATTCTTTTCCCCCAGGGCCTCATAACATTGTCAAGTTGATCAGACTTCATTGTGAGGCCGACACTGAGAAAGTAGGTTCTCAGGTGCCAATAAACAAGATTACCAACTTATCACTGAAAGTGATAGTTCTAGTTATTAGGTTGATCACTGGATCCATGGCCTTACATCAGGCCTCCCGGGTGCATATGCATTGTGCAATGTAGTGCTTGAATGCATGAATATTCGACTGGATCATGACCATGCTAGACTGCATGAAGAGACAACTCACCGAGTGTCATGGGTGGGACAACAAAAACTTTGGATTTGGGACCATTTTGTGCTCATTCTTCTTCTTCGAGAGTACCTAGTCTCAGTACATGAGAGACAATGTGAGGGCATGAGGCCTCACTCCCAGTAGTGTGTAGATGGCCAGGATTGCTGTCGCGATAGGGTGGAGGAAGGACCATAGAGGCCTTTGACGATAAATTTTTTGACTGGTGGGAACGAAAGATTTCGACGATAGAGGACTACCCCTACGCCGGGATAAACTTTTCCAAGGACCCAGACATGCCCATACCTCCCAGAGAAAAGTGAGGAGAGATAGGTACGTTTTTTTTTAATGTTATTTAATTTTTGTTTCTTTTTATATATATCATTTTTATGAGAATCAGAGTATCTGACAACTATGTATCCATTTATGCACAGATGTGGGACTAATGTGTCCAATAGACTTCTCGAGGACCAGGCGACGTCCTCAACAAGAGGCAGTACTAGCCGTAGCTGCAGGACTAGTAGCAGCAACAATAGCAGGGGGGCCTCCAGCCAGAGAGGCTAAGATATTTTTGAGACAGGTGGAGAGGAACCTCACCACGCTCACTCGTGCAGCCCCTATGGTAGAGATCGAGGATCTCCCACCATCGATGCAACCTCACATAGTTGGGGTTCCACGGACCTGGGTCCAACTCTTCCGATGTTTGGAAAACACCATGGTTCACTATGGCAGGGCCAACATGCCCCGCCCTTAGCTTAGGATGGACAACTTACATGCTGAGGGAACTTTTTGTATATTTTTGAGGGCATAAGCCCCATGACGTGTACTGGATATGTATTTTTGAGGCGCTTGCGCCCACCTATGTACTCTGAAAATTTTGATATATATATGCATATTTAGATCTTTTATGTCTTATGGTTTACATTTATTTACAAATGTATTTACATGTGTATGTGTGTGATTTTTCTTACATGTGTGCAATATGCCAATCTAATACATGATTTGCCAGATTGTCTGTGATTTGATTCAATCTCCTAGGAACATGGATATATGTAATGTAATAAAAGAATCATTCTAGGATACATACCCTAAGGAATCGTCAGTGTAGAGTAGGATCATAAATGTGATAAACCCCATTTAACTGGGACACAACTAACTGTTCATCTAAGTAGACCCGGAGATAAGAGATACCATGCGACAAAGCGTCACAAAGAAAATCTATTACTGCATTGTACTCAGTGACATTGTTTGTGGCGTCACCTAAACAGATACCTCCAGAAGATAGCAACTGGCCTTGAGGTGTGAAGATCACCCAAGTTGCGGAAGCAAGCCTCCGAGTGTGTCGGCTAGCGCCATCCACGAACCCAACGAACACCTCTGATTCACTTGACATCTGCCACAGTGAAAAATATGACATAAAAATGACACGTCCATAAAACAAAAAGACAAAAACTAGTTGTATAAGAACTATACATATGTACAAGAAGTCACCTAAGGCGACCCACCTATGAGTAATACTTCTTGAGGTAGAGCCCATTTCTAGGCTCCGCCAAAGCTTTCCCTTCGAATTAAACTAGATGATAAGTGTCCTTCTTTAATACTTCCTTCACAATGACAGGTTCAAACCACATGGGTTTGAACTTGCCTACCCCTAGGGGATCCTTATCTTGATCGTAGACTAGGACAAGGTCGCCTTTAGAGAATATCCGAGGACGAATGGACCAATCGTACTGACACTTGAATTTTTTCTTGTGAGCCTTGTTAGCCAAGGTTGCGTCACGATGTTTCTCATCGAGCTGATCGAGATATAATAAGAATTACTCAAGCAGTGGAGTGTCTGGCAATAACTGTACTGCCAACTTTAGAGATGGGATCTGGCATTGTATAGGTAAGACTGATTCCAGCTCGTAAACAAGTTGAAAAGGTGAGAAATTGGAGGCAGTATTTACAGATGTTCGATAGGCCCACAATGCCGAGTACAACATCAAATGCCAATTTGACTTGTCCGAATTGATCGTTCACTGTAGAATGGTCTTGAGAGACTTATTCACAGCTTCCACCTAGCCATTCGCTTGTGGGTAGTAAGGTGATGAATGTTATTGCCTCAACCCAAGTTTTGATGTAAACCCAGACATCATTTTGTTCTGAAAGTGACTTCCATGGTCAACGATAATCTCCTTCAGGATGTCAAACCTTTCTATTATCTGGTTAAATAGAAAGAGAGTCGTTGTTTCACCATCATCTTTGAACGTTGGCATAGCTTCGACCCACTTTGTGAAGTAGTCTTTTTCTACAATTATATAATGGTGCCCCTTAGCTGAAGGTGGGTGGCATGTATTATAATCAATCCCCACTTGCTGAAGGGGCCAACTGTAATGACGGGAAACATAGGAGCGGGGTGTGCCCTCATCTTCCAAGAGAAGATTTGACATGGGTGGCACTTCTTTACTGATTCAATGCAATCTTTGATCAATGTTGGCCAAAAGTAACCTGCTCGTAGAATATTTTGGGCTGTTGCCAACCTAGACAAATGAACACCACATGATCAAGTGTGGAAGTCATTAAGAACGAGTTCCTCTTCTTCATGAGTGAGACACTGACGAAGGATGCAATCTACACCTTGACAATACAAAGTGTCCTTGAGAATAAGATAGTTTTTTTCCTGATGGCGTATATGTTGACTCTCATCGCGAGAAGAAGAGGTGGGGCACTTCAAAGTCTAGAGATAGACTAGTATATCTCCATACCAAGGTTTCGAATATGAAATCAGAAAAAGATATCCTTTAATTGGTGATTCTTCGGGCGTAACATCCCCTGATCCGACCAGAAGTTCCAAGATAAGTTCCACAAAGACAGCCAACTTTTTATATTTCACTGAAACAAAATGAAAGTCAAATTCTTGGAGGATGACAATCCATTTGCTAATATTTCCACCGATTACATGCCGTGTCAACATGTATTGGAACAGATTCACAATGACAATGAAGGTAGTCTTGCGAAACAAGATATAATGATGGAACCGTTGGACAGCATGTACTGCTGCTAACACAATCTTTTAAGCGTGGGAGTAGTTGAGTTATTTTTTGACCAGGTCTCGACTCAGGTAATAAATGACATATTCTTCAAGCATATTATCCTCTTGAACCAATACCATACCGATGGTCGACTCTGCCGCAGCCAAATACAATAAGAAATATTTATTATAATTGGGTGGCTGGAGTAGAGGGGCAGACGTGAGGGAACATTTAAATGCTTTGAAAGAGCATTGAGCAGCTTCGTCCCAATGGAAAGGGACGTCCTTCTTTAGTAAACTCATAAACCCTTTAGTGATCTCGGCATAGTTTGCGATAAAACGACGAAGAAAATTGGCTTTTCCCTGTAAACTTTGAAGCTGAGGGACTATGCACGGGGGAGACAATTGAACTATAGCCTCAACTTTTAGAGGATCGACCATGATCCTTGTTGTCGAAACTATGAAACCTAAGAGATGACTCGATGTCAGGCAAAAATTGCATTTTTTAGGATTCAAGCGAATCCGATAGTAGCGACATCGCTCAAATATAATTCAGAGGTGCGTGGCATGATCAGCGCTCTTACGAGATCGTGATGCTAAATCATCGAGATAAGCCTCGACTATGTGTTTTAGATCATGGAAATAAAAAGACATGGCCTGCTGAAAAGTGGCTCCAACATTCTTCAGGCCAAAAGGCATCTTCTGATAAGAAAATGTACCCCATGGACAGATAAAAGTTGTTTTATGTTGGTCTTCGAGCTTAATCTGTATCTGATTGTATCCCGAAAAACCATCCATGAAAGAAAATACCTAACAACCTGTGCATTCATCGATGATCTGGTCAGTGAATGGGGTGGGGAAATTATGCTTTGGACAGTTCTTGTTCAAATCATGGAAGTCTGTACATATGTGAATCATTCCCTATTTTTTATTGACTAGAATGAGATTTGACACCCATTGAGTCAAATGGATGGGGTAGATGAAACCAACTTTGAGTAGTTTCTCTACTTCAGCCTTAATAGTTGTTGCTTTCTGAGGATTAACCGGATGAAGCTTCTACCGGACCGACTTGGTGTCAGGATAAGCCATTATTTCATGTTCGATGATTCTTGGATCTATGCCTGGCATTTCCTCGTAAGACCAGGAAAAAACGTTGCGAAATTATTTAAATAAATACATACAGATTTGAATCTCCTAGGGGGAGAAATCCACTCCGACGAAGACATTCTCCACAATGTATCATTTTAGCAATGGTTGTCATATTACCCTCAACATAAACTGTGTGTGTAGCCAAAGGATTAATAGGACAAGACCTATGTCCATTCATAGTCAACACAAATTATCCTGCCTCAATTCTTCCTAACTCTAGGAGAAAATAAGATCTATGATGGAGATCATCCCAGGGTTTGTCTAGAATAGTCAGTGCCTCTATAATTGCCTCATCATAGGGAAAGGGAAAGTCTAAGAAATTGGTAGTGGCGGGGGAACCATGATCCCAAATAGGTTCGAGAACTGGATCTAAATCCTTTACAGGAGTTGGATTAGGGTCGACCGAAACTTGTTGGACAACGGAGTATGCAACTTCTACTATGGAAAAGGGCATGGACATGCCATGGTGCCCTATCCCTTCTATCGTGAATGATGGGGAAGGAATAGTCCACAAATCATTAAAGTAAGTCATGCAGAACAACGACACTTGAAACATTTTAGCCTTGGGTTGGTCGGGGACAACCGGCATGAAATTTACATCACTGGATGGAGGCGGGTAATCAAAAGTACCCATCAAAGGTGGGAACAAAACAACCCCTATATTGACGACGTCGGGCTGTGGATTATCAATCATCAGGACCGTGGATGCCCCCGATGAAGGGTCAGGACAGGAGAAGGACAACTGATCAATGGACACGATCCGACCCTCATGTGGAAACAACAAGACCCAAAACACTGTAGCGACCACTGCATGAATAACATAAGTCTAACTCCTTCCTAACAAGATATTGTAGTCGAGAGGTGCATCGACCACTTCAAATTTGACACACACGGTCTTTCCTGCTAACTACATGATGAAAGAAGGAATGATTCCATGTGGTCTAAATGAACGACCATAGAAAGCGGTAAGAAGAGTAGGTGACAGAGACAAAACGGGTTGGCCAATGGCCTTCCAACATGCCAACGACATCATGCATGTCAAGGCACCCTCATCAACCACCGTATGGAAAATATTCTGGGTAAAAGTTTTCATGGTGTAAGCCACTACTATCTGAAATGCAACATGGTATGGGATATGAGGCTTCAAGTCGGCTGTATCAAGCATGATTGTTCCTGGATTACAAGTCTCAGCAGATCCTAAGGCATCTAACAGAGCCTTTCTTTGAGAGGGGCAACTCTGGATAACTTCCAAAGTGGACATTGTGCAAGGGGTTTGTGGAAAATCCTCCACCATAGAGAAGTTATGGGCGGCCCTTGTGTTTGGATTGTGGGAAACTTTCTTAAACACCCCTTTCAGGATGCATGTCAATGTTTTGCCCAACGTCTTCTCGATCTGGAGAGGAACATATGGGTTTTCAGCTTCTTTACCCTTCTCAGAAGTGCTTGGCATTCTGTAATCATGTGTCCTATTTGCTATGTGAGCCTCACCTTTCAACATATAAACATTCGAGGTCGAGGGATTATTATACGATGAAGGGGGTCCCTGACTTCCCCCATCCGCGTTCGCAAAGGCTTGAGTTAAATTTTTCCCATGAGGAAATGGGTTCGTTAACACTGCAGGTTGTGCTGCGCCAATAAATTTTGGGCCTCCACAAGTCGAGGCCACAGTTGAGTTGGGTGGTCTTCCATGCAAAGGTTACACAGATACTTCAACTTTCTTCTCTCTGTGTTTCCCCCGCCAACATTGTTGGTGGGTTTCTTATCCCCCTTACCCTTCTTTCGCCGTTTCTTCTTTCCGTCAGCCTGCTGGTTGACTTTCAGGTTTGTCGATTTCACACTGTGTACATCTGATGTTTGAGTAGGGGGAGCAGCCGAACTAGAAATTTGGCTGGCCACTGTCTATTGTATCAACAATTGTTGCAATTGATTTGACAACTAATCAATGGGCTTCGCTTGTGCTGAACCAACAATACCATCGGCATGTGGTCCAGAATTGTGTCTGGTCTTGTCAAGGATAGACCATGGCGCATATAGAAAACCTTCGTAGAGTAAACCAGACTGAGAGTATATTAGCTCAAGCTGTTGATATCTCATTATCGCCTCTTCCTCGAAAAAGACTCCTGACGTTGCGACATCCTTGGATAACTGAGGGACCAAAGACTTAATGAACTACTCCAGTAGAAAATTTGATGGGATTTGTACCTTTATCAAACTCTTCCTACACTGCCATTCTCAGATGTGATTTGAGATATGGTCAGCCTTTGTTTTCTCAAAGTTGGCCAGCAATTCGGTGCTGGTATCATATCTCATACGTAATTGAAAATGGTCTAGAAAAACCATTGCCAATTCACCAAAAGTAGAGTATCTTGAGCGGTCGAGCTCGATGTACCATTTCACGGTACTCCCGATAAGAGTGTGTTGAAATAGATGCAACTGGACAGAGTCTTCTTTCAACGATTTGGACGAGCACCATAGGTGAAAGGTAGTCACATGATCGCCTGGATCTTCGTTAGGCTTACGTTCAAACTTCAGAATGTCCAAGGGAAACTTTGTCGACATGGGAGGCCAACGCGGATCATGACAGACTGGGTCATTTAATAACCTTATCAAGTCTGGAAAATGTAGAGTTGATAGAAGCAATAGTTTGGGTTGTTGACTATGTACATGGAAAAGGGGGCCTGGATTTTGGCTGGCACCAGGTTGCCAGGAAAAGGTAGGCTGTTGACCAGGGTTCTGGTAAAAATCATGGTCGTGGCTGGTGTAGGGATATTTCACTTGCTAATACGTCATCGACTGACTCCCGTAATTGGACTTTGAGGGCTGAGAATGGATTTCTCCTGACGTTGTGTTCCAAAGATTCTGGAAAGGGTTGCCCCCTGCCGATCTGACGGGCATAGGTATAGAGCCTTGCCCGAGGTTCCGTTGACCATGGAAGGGGTTTCCCACAGTCAACATCCCTAATGAGGGTATTGATCCTTTCCATGGATTTCAAGGTCCTTGTGAGGTATTTTCCCCCTGTACAGGAATAGTACCCTGCACAATTTTTTGTTGTAAAAAACTAGGGTTTCCCCCAGCCAAGATGACAACTGATGAGAATGCATTATTACCAAATGCATCGAACAAAGAGAATTACAAAGAACCCACCTATGTGGTGTTGGAATAAGTTCCTTGACTACCTGCTCTATACGAGTTGTAGTTCATGGTCGACCAGACGGGCTGCTGAGAAGCACCGCCAAGAAAGGGATACGATAGAGGTATATGACCCCCACCATAAGGGAAAGCATTATAAGGGGATGAGGTACCCCACATGGACCCTTGCAGAGGAGCATTTGATCTCCCTACCCCTAGACCCATGGTATGTAGGATGGAGTAGGATAGGATTGAGTTTGTATCAAAGTCGGGCATCTTGTATGAAAACGGAGGGCCCGTCGCACTCTGGGTGAACGGAGTGATGATTGCCACCATAGACGGAATCAGACCACTACTCGAGGTAGAGGCAATCGATACCATAGTGGTCCAGACCTGCAAAGGTGATTTAGGAATTGGAACACCCCCTGTGGTGACAACCGTTGAGGGAGTATGAGGATTCCCAGACGAAGTAGTAGCATTTTCTTCCATCGCTACTTGCAAGACTATTTGACGCTCATGATGAGTTATCCTTGGAGGGAAAACCTGTACCATGATGGGCGTCGACAAGTCAGTGATTAGGGAGTTATACAACCTGAGAACTTTCACTCTGAGGTCAGGAATGGTAGTCTCCTCCGGATTCAAGTTTTCTCCTCTCAGGGATGGCTCGGGTACAGTTTCCTGCTGCTCGTTTGCCTCAAATGACCCTTGTTGGTCAAGTCTTCTCCTTAGCGGTGGCAGTGGTGGCTCCACTTTAACTGACGACAGGCCCAAAAGCCTTCACAACCGATAGAGCTCTTGATCTTCCACTTTGTGAGAAAATCAAAGACACACTGGGTATTTTACTAACGTTGAAAACCAATACACACTAGAAAAGTTCCTATGATATAAAGAAATCAAACCACTAACTAGTTGGAAGAACAGTTACACCAACCAACACTAGAGAAACTTACCGGTGCAAGTGCAACTCGAACACAGAAGCACCCTCTGGGTATACTCTGCAAAGCATGGCCTGATGTCTTCCCTAGGTACCATGATATACCCCCACAGTCACCTGTTTAAGTCACTAAAATAAAGGCAACTAGGTTTCCAGCATGCGAACAGTTACCAGGCGGGTACAGTCAACAGTTGGGTAGACCGTAATGAGCAGGGTATCAAGACCGAAACCTATCAAGGGTATCAAAAGCAAGTGTTCTGGAAGACGACTGAGGACCTCGAACAGATTTGATACCCACAAAGCTCCATGGGAAATGCGATCAATGAAATCTCAAGAAAAACCCTCTATATTCGTTCCCCACTACGCTTGGTCCGGCTTTGGAGGGGTTATCTCTGCTACCTTTCCACACACGACCTTGTGTTTATCCCCTATGTTAGAGGGGGGTCTTGGATAACTTCCACGTTTACTGGACTTTTTGACACTCCCTAGCACAGACTCCTATGTTTGTTTTATAGCCTTGAAGAGTTTCCTCTCTAACCTAAATCAAGGCTCTAGCCTAGACTAGTTGATGGACCCTACAAACAAAAAGTCGAATAAATTTTAATTTATCGTTAATTTTAAGTGGTTGTTTTAAGTCAAGGAAGTGGTAGTGAAACCAATGGTGTGTTTTAAGAGATGAAATAGAAGAGAATTAAATGAAACTGAAAGCAAAAACTACTTCTTTTTGACAAATAAAGATTTACAAATTTAAACTCTTTAACCAACTTTTCAACTAACTTTTTTTTCTAAGATATTTTTAAAAAAACACCCAAAACAAGATTTTGCTCAACTACGAGCTACTTAGTGTTCTAAGTATTCAGTAAAGAACATAAGAAAGCATTATTTTTCCTGACAAGTAATATAATCAACCTAACTACTTAACCAAACAAATAAATGAAATATTTTTTTATTTTTATGCTTCAAAATAAGAAACTAGAAATAACTTCTTTTTGTTTTCTTCCAAATCAAGTAAAAGGGAAAAAGAGAAGACAAGACAAGACCAAAAACTAACTTCTGGTCTACTGCAGCTCGCAGAGAGTCGCTGACAATACCAAACAAGATGATCAGAAAATACTCGCAAACTTGTCTCAAACCCTAACCAAGAAAACACAAGAAATATTGATAAAGAAAAAGCTAACTGACGTCAAACCTAGGCTAAAGAATGTAAAAATAGAGACCAGGACTAGATCAAGAAAACCCCTGAGAAGCATGAATTCAATCAAGGAAGATGTTGACTACCTCTTCTTGAAAAAAGACTTTCTTGACACAGGCACGCTACTGACACTTCAGCAGCTTGCGTATGTACGCGAGCTGTTCAAAGTGTTACACATTATTTTCATCATTGCTATGATCATCAATGATGTAAACCTATCTATTGCCTTCAGAGTTGTCAGTGGCCTGAATTCCTAAAGAAAGAAGGGAGAATAACTTTTCCTGAGAGAAGAAGTTGTGTTTTCCTCTGTAAAAATCCTATTTTGGAGGATTTCTGCAGGCTACTCTATATGTAGGGTATGAAAATGCCTGATTTCGACAGGCTGCACTATAGCCATGGTGCGGAATTTCTACAGGTTTCTCTATAGCTAGGGTGCAGTGGCCTTTGTACATGGAAAAATGAGTATTTTCTCAATGCTTCTGGAAGGAGAAGATTCTATGGTGAGGTGGCTTTCGAATGGTTTGGATCTTACTGGCTTTCATGATTTAGTGGGATCATCCTAACCTCCTCACCTTATCCTCTTTAGCTTATAAAAGGAGAGGAGCTCTCATGGAGAAATTTAGTTGGATTGAGCTTGAGCTTGGTAGAAGTTATGTTGGCTTGAGATTGTTAGCTTGGTATGTTGGCTTTGAGCTTTGCTTTGTCAAGATAGATTGTGAGTAGATATCAAATCCATGGTCTCAGAATCCTTGGAGGAAGAAGTGTGTGGGAAGCAAGGAACTGTTGGAAGGAACATGACGACATCAAGGCATCTGGTTGTATTGTTCTTCCGTATTCATTAATATAGATATACTTTTCTTTCCTATATGAATGTTATTCGTACATATTGTATGATTCCTTGATCACGTACATAGTTTCATATCAAATAGACTTTGTTATTCTTGTATTCGTTGGCTTGTGTTTATTTGTAGATATTTCTCATAAACCTCATGACGAAGCTTGGATTGCATTGGCGAAGTCGGATCTTCAATATTTAAAAGGTATGTTCTAGATCCATTTCTCATTTGATAATTGAAAGCTAAGGAAAGAGTAGTGTACTGTCTTGTTTTGTTCTAGTTTCATAGTGAAGCTAGGGGGATTGATTTGTGTCCTTACTTAACGATTAGCCCGATAACACAAAGGTAGGGCACATATGTACACGTGCAGACGCACTGCAGGCTATGTACACCCCTGTAACTTCTCAAACAAAAAACTAACAGTCAAAGCTGACAAGGCAGGGAGTACTGGTATGGCAGACCAGAATCCCCTAAAGACCCAGAAACTTTCAAAAAACTCAAAAAAGGTAATCAAACCAATTAAAACACCCAAAAAATATCCCCTAAAAACCCTAGAGGCTTCCCCAGTATGGTTGTCAATTCTGCTATAGTGGGAAAACCCCCCTATGGACTACACTAGCGTTCAATGTGCAAGTAGAGCTAACCATCTAAAGTCTCCTACTTTTAACAACTACCCCGAAAATACCCTACATTCATGCATAAAACACAAAGATAAAAGGATCTGATAACTCTACCTTGAACTCCGCGTCTGGTGTCGATCCTTTTGCGTTCAGTTGTTCCTCGACTGCAAATCTCCTCCCAAGGCCGACCTGCATTCATAAACAGACAAACAAATAACTACAAACATGCATATTATATATGAATTAGTGGGTTAGATGTCATAATAACATATGAATCAAACATAGAGATTGAACACATCATATGGCATGATAGAAAAAGTACTTCTTTTTATTAATCTCACAAAGTCACTTACAATGAGATTGGTGACTACTCCTCGTACCTAGTCTGGGATCCTCTTCACCAAGCTCCAACTTCTTCCATGTATCCTTATCCTCTCACAATTCTCTCTAGGTAAATGGCATGTTCTTAAGAATGAGGAAAAAGACAAGAATAAGGGAATTCTGGCTCAAAACTCACAATGTGGATGCAAATTCTTGGGGCAAGGGGGGAAAGTGAAATGGGCAGAGTTTCACTGTTCTTATGATTAGATTTGGAATGAGACCCCAATACCTCCTTTTATATGACAAAAATGATGGTTATTCGGTTGGGTGACGGGCTATAGGCGGTGGAACAGTTAGGAAATTGTCCAATAGCCCGTAATCTCAACAAATTCCTTGCAACTTTTTAATTTTTCCAACTTTTGTGGGTATACGCAGGTTGTAATGGTACAACTAGCATACATATGTAGATAGTAATGATGCAGCTAGCATACATACACAGGCAGTAATGGTGCAGGGTGCGTACATCTTCAAAAATATTGTTTTTAAGAAGAGCTGCTCAATTATGGCTTGGAAAAAATAGCAAGTAAGATGGTCTGATGCCAGGTATGCATGTATGGTGCAATTTAGGGTTATAACAATATCGAAACCATAAGAGATATGGAAAAGAAATAAGAATCAATGCTTGCTTTCTCTACAAGCTCAACATAGAAAAAGTGATTGGTATGTTGACATTGGTTGTTCAAAGCTTATGGCAGGTGACAAGAACAAGTTTCTAAGTCTGAATAAAGAAAGAGATGGATCAATTTTATTTGGAAATAATCATTCAACTAAAATTATAGGTAGATGCACGGTTAAGATTGGAAGAAAAAATGACATGGCAGAAAATGTTCTACTGGTCGAAGATATGAAAAAAAATATGCTAAGAGTAAGTCAAATGTGATAGCAAGGACACACACTTCAGTTCGACTCAAAGAAATGAAAAATTAGGAAAGAAGGATCAAGAAAGTCAGTGGCGACAACGATAAGGACTCCAAACAACAAAAATGTTTTGAATGAAATTGGAAAATAAATTTGTTGCTTAGGAAAGGAAAATGAAGGTTGGATATGGCATAGAAGAATGGGTCACATGAACTTTGAAAATATTTTCAAAATCAACATAAATGAAGTAATAAAATAAATGCCTGAAATTTCAAAGCCAACGAATATGCTATGTAACCATTGTCTACAGGGAAAACAAACCAGGAGATTGTACATACTGATCTATGTGGACTAATGAGAACAAAGGGATTAAATGGTGAACAATACTTCATGCTATTGATTGATGACTACATAAGAATGACTGTAGTTTTCTTTCTCAAGAAGAAGTCAGAGGCATTTGAGCACTTCAAGATATACAAAGAGATGGTTGAAAGAGAGATAGAATTGAAAATCAAATGTTTGAGATCAGACAATGGTGGAGAGCTTACATCGAAATAATTCATGTATTTTTGTGGCGAACATGGAATAAAAAGGAAATTCTCAACAACTAGAACACCTTAGCAAAATAAAGTTGTTGAAAGAAAGAACAATACAGTATAAGAAATGGCCAGAACCATGTTGAAAGATTCCAAGTTGGGTGACATCTTCTGGGCACATACAATACATACAAAAATTTATATTCTAAATAGAGGAATGCTCATAATTAATATTGATAAGACTCTCTATGAGCTATGGAAAGGAAGACCGACAAATGTGAAGCATTTTAGAGTATTTGGAAGCAAGTGCTACATCAAAAGAGAAGATGACATGATTGGAAAATTTGACTCCTAAGTTGACAAAGGCATATTTTTCGGGTACTCAAGCAAGAACTAGGCATACATATGTTTCAATCTGAGACTCAACAGAATAGTGGAAATAATCAATGTATAGATTGACGAGACAAGCGCAAAAAATCCCAAAGAATAAAGAAAAGACTTAGCATAGCAGGAAGGATAAGAGGATTTGAAAGAAGAAGTAGAAGAAGCAGAAGCAGAAGAAGAGAATCTAGAAGCATAGAAAGAGTAAGATGACCAACAACATATTCATATATCTCCCAAAACTCCTAGCTGACAAGTGTAGAAAAATCATCCATGATAATAGATCATTGGGAATAAAGATGTAGGAGTTGAAACCCGAAGAAAACTATGCTCACCAGAAAAAATACATCTAGCACTACTGTCCATAGTTGAACCCAATAGTTTTGAAGAATCCAACACCGATGAACATTGGATCAAAGCTATGGAAGAAGAAATGGATTAGATAGAGAAGAATGAAAAATGGGAACTTGTTCCAAGGCCTAATAATAAGAATGTGATTGGAACAAAATGGGTATTCAAAAACAAGCTAAACGAGGATGGACATGTAACCATAAATAAAGTAAGGTTAGTATGCAAGGGATATGCTCAGGTTGAAGGAATAGATTTTGAAGAAACGTTTTCCCTAGTTTCCAGAATGGAAGCAGCTAGAATGATATTGGATTATACATGTTCTAATAAAATCAAAGTATATCAGATGGATGTAAAATCAACCTTCCTAAATAGAGAACTAGAAGAAGAAGTCTACTTCAAACAACCATGAGGATTTCTACTGTAAGAAAAGGAATATTATGTTTGTAGATTGAAGAAGGCACTGTATGGACTCAAACGATCCCCTAGAGCATGGTATTCAATATTGGATAGGTAGCTACAACAACAAGGGTTCAGGAAAGGATATGAAGATAATAATCTCTACATAAAAGTTAATCAAGATAGCATATTGATAATTGAAGTTTATGTTGATGACATTATTTTTGGAAGTGATGATGACAAGATGAGTTAGAAATTTGCTAAATACACGCATAATGGATTCGAAATGTCATTACTTGGTGAGTGGTATTTTTTTTTTGGACTCTGCATATGTCAGTGAGATAAAGGTATTTTCATCTCCCAGACCAAGTATATAAAATAAATGCTAAATAATTTTGGAATGGTAGATCGCAAGCCTATAAGTACTCCCATGTAGACTAGTTGCAAATTGAGAAAAGATGATAAATCCAAGGATGCATATCAAAGACTCTATAGTTTGATGATTGGAAGTTTACTCTATCGAGACCGGATGTGATGCAATTATTTAGACATGTTTCAAGATTTCAAGAATCACCAAAGGAAGCACATGTTATGGTAGTAAAGTGAATATTCATATATCTCAAAGGCACAAAAGACTATGGATTATGGTATCCAAAATGGAATGATCTATCTCTAGTTGCATACATAGATGCAAATTGGGTAGGAAGTGTTGATGATAGAAGAAGTACAAGTGGAGCAACCTTCTACTTGGGTGATTGTATGGTATCCTGGTTGAGCAAGAAATAGTCTTCAGTATCGTTGTCCACAGCAGAAGCAGAGTATATTGCAGAAGCAACATGTTGTACATAGGTTCTCTAGATGAAACACACTTTACAGAACATACAGGTGGAATATGATGAGCCTATTATGATATTCTATGATAATACCAATTTTATAAGTATCTCTAAGAATGTTAAGAACCAAATATCAAAATAATATAAAAACCTCAGAATAAGTACTAAACGCATTGACAAAGAGATAATTTCAGATAATAAGCCTCTTCGAGGGGGAAAGCTCCTTATACACCAAATAAGTTTACAAATACAAGATGATTCAAAATGAAAAGGTCTCCTTGGTATATATAAGAGACTAGGAGTTACAATTACAACTAATGGACCCAAGGCGACATAAATAAAATAACAATACTAATGTAATATGCCCCAATTAAGGGGTAATGTGCCAATATTTAGGGCTTGACATGCCCCTCCCCTTCAAACAAGTGTTGTCCAGAATGCTTGAGTAATTTTGGATTCTTCTATATAAAAGACCTATCTTCCCAAGTGGAATCTTCTGTAGATATTTTCTTTCACTTAATGAGATACTCTGAAATGAATCTATTCCTCAGCTAGCAAATTCTTGTGTTAGTGATAGCTTCAGGCTCTAATATGATTTTTCCTTCCTCATCAAGTTCTAAAAATATAGTTTGAACTGAGATCTTGTCACCTATAACCTTCTTTAAGCATGAAACATGGAAAACTGGGTGTACTCGCAAAGATGCAGACAACTCCGATTTGTATGCCATAGTACCAATCTTTTGCAACACCTTATAAGGGCCATAGTACTTTGGTGATAATTTATCATCCTTCTTAGATTGCTTGAGGGACATCTGTTTGTATGGTTGTAGTCTTAAAAATACCCAATCCCATACTTCAAAACTTCTTTCACTATGATGTTGATATGCTTGGTGTTTCATGTGATTATGTTCCATGGTTAGGTTGTCCTTTAAGATTTGGAGAACTTGTTGTCTATGCTCGATGTGATCTTCCACTACTTGAACCTTATATTTTTATTTTATAGAAGAAGTGATGGATGGTGGGTGATATCCATAGAGCACCACAAATGGTGTCATTTTTGTTGCAGTATGAAAGGAAGTGTTATACCACCATTCTGCCAAGGGTAACCACTTGAACCATTGTGTTTGTTTATCAGAGACAAAGCAATGAAGGTAGCCTTCCAAAAATTTGTTCACTATCTCAGGTTGTCCATCATATTGAGGATGATAAGATGAGCTATGAGCCAATTGAGTACCCAAAAAAGAAAATAATTATGTGCAAAAATTTCTAGTGAAGATGGGATCTCTGTCACTTACAATAATATTTTTGATTCCATGTAGCTTTTGAATTATCTCCATGAATACAATGGAAACTGTACTAGCTTCGAAAGGGTGAGAGAGTGCACAAAAGTGTGCGTACATGTTCAGTCTATCAACAATCACCATGATGACACTCTTTCCTTCATACTTTGGTAACCCTGTGATGAAATCCATGGAAACCTCCTACCAACACCGACTTGGGATGGTTAATGGTTTTAAAATACCTGGGGTCTTAATTGTTTCCACCTTATTTTGTTGGAAAACCAAACATTCTGCCACAAACCTTTGAACATTAGTTTTAAGGCCATCCCAAAAAAATTCCTTCTTGACCATGTGGTAGGTTTTCAAAAATCCTGAGTTCCCTCCTATCGGAGAGGTGTGCAATTCCAAGAGTACCTTTTGTTTGAGTTGGGAGTTATTACATAAATATAAGTGATATTTGTACCATAGTGAATCATTTTTCCATGTAAATGTATCTGATGCACTAGAATCCTCCTGCAACCTTTGAATGAGAGTCCACACATTTTTTTCATTCTTCCATTCATCCCTTGCTTCTATTATCCAATCAAGTTGGATGATCAAGATAGAACAAATAAAGACCTCAACATCTTCATCCTTTGTTGAGATTGCATATGCCACAACATTTTTATTCCCTTTTTTGTAGATGATTTCAAAATCATAACCCAACATATTGGTCACCCATTTTTGTTGTTATTCTAAAGATAGTCTTTGTTCCAAGAAGTATTTAAGACTATCATGATCTATTTTGACCTTGAAGTTCCTACCTATTAGGTAAGGGCGCCATTG
>ML779808.1:107101-122874 GCA_009831015.1 Picea engelmannii
TCTAACTACCATAGTGGGCCTTATTTAATAATATAGTGGACCTAGTCCACCTTACATTGAATGACCTCCACTATTATCACTATGGGCCCTCTGGGCCCCCTCACTACCTCTCTAGCTACCTTACATTCCATCCCCCTTATGAATATGGTTTAGGTACTTAACAGAATGACCAAAAATTCATAATGGCCTTCATGAGTTCAGAATGTTGTTTTTGGGATATCTGCTTCCTTCATTCTAATATGATGATACCCTAAACAAAGATCAAAATTTGTGAAGTAGATTTATCCATGCAGTTCATCTAACAATTAATCGATGATCTCTCTATAATATGGACACATACACCATGATCCATCTTTCTTGAGTACCATTACCACCGGTACAGAGTAAGAACTTTGGCTAGGTCTAATAATGTCAACCGCTAACATTTCTTCAACCATATGCTCAATTTCACTCTTCTAGGCGTAAGGGTATCTGTAAGGCCTAATGTTAAGAGGAACACTCCCAGGAATTAGGTGAATAGCATGATCATGATCACGAGTGGGTGGAAGACCTCTGGGAATATCTTCAAATACTTTCAAATTATTATCAATGATCCCTTGGAGATCTAAGGGAATAGATGGCTTAGATGTTTGAACATCTAGTGAGCATAGTTGTACAATTACACCCTGATACCACTTTTTCAATAATTTTTTCATGCCATTAGAGATTATCACCTTACTGGGTTTCCCTGTGATACCACTTAACTCAATTTCCTTTCCTTCCTGTGAAAATTTCATTAAAAGTTCTTGAAAAATAAAATCCACTGTTCCCAATGATTGTAACAATTGGACTCCTAGTAACACATCAAGACCACCCATGGGTATAGAAATAATTGGAATATTCATTACATATTCCCCCGTAGTAATATTGATATTATGGAATTTTCCTGAGCAATTGATAGTTCCTCCATTTTCAATCATTACTTGAAACTATGGCACTGGATATATAAAGAAATTGACAGCTTTGGCTAATTTATAGTGAATGAAATTATGAGTACTACCAGAATCAATTAGGACTATTACATTTTTCTGTTTGATATATCCTTCGATCTTGAGGGTTTGAAAAGTGCTAATTCCAACCAATGCATTACATGATATGGTGGGAGTCAACTCTTCAGAATAAATCTCTTCTACGTTTTCATCTTGAGATGGTTCTTTTTCTTGTTCTTCTTCCTCTTCACAATCTAAGTAGAATAATTTCTTCTCACCACACTTATGTTCCTTACTATACTTCTTGTCACAATTAAAGAATAAACCTTTTTCTTTTATTTCCTCCAATTGTTGAGGTGTCAACCTTGTAGGTTGAGGTGTTTTAGAAGAAGGAACATTATTCTCTGGATATATGTTAGGAGTGGTCCTTCTAGTAGCCATAGCCATATTTTTACTTTCAACATTTCTCACCACCCTAAATGCATTCTCCAATGATTTGGGTTCCCAAAGGAGAATCTCATGTTGAATGTTATCCTTTAAGGTTCCTATGAATACATCAATCAGGTGCTCATCTGGAATATTTGTTACCTTTATATTCAATCTTTGGAATTTCTCAATGTGCTCCGCAACTGAACCCTTTTGCTTGAGATTTATCAATTAGCTAAAGAAGGTATTTCTCCTTGTATCCTCATAGTGTGCTATCATTTCTTCCTTGAAAATTTTCCAAGTGACAAGTGATTTGCGAGAACAAATGCATCGATACCACACAAATTGATTGGGTTATAAATATAAAGATGCAATTCGTAACTTTTATCTGTGTGGCACATCATGTAGATTAAAGAAATGCTCCATCTAGAGTATCCATGTGATTGAAACCTTGCCATCAAACTTTGATCTTAGGAAAGTGGTTGGTATTCAACCCAAAGTTGAAGTTTCTCCAGTCTTGATTCATATTCCTTGTGTCCTAATCATGAATTTCATGGGATACATCTTCACTTTCAGGTGGCCTCTCTATTAGAAAATTTTCCAATCCTTCCATGATCTCCCTTTTTAAACCATCCATATTAGTATCCATTATTGATTCCAACTTAGCTTCAGTTGAATCCATCATCTCTTTTAGTTCATCTTTTGTTACTACCTTCTTTTTTAAATCATTTATGTCCCTCCGTATTTCTTCACCTTCATCAAGAGTCCAAGTAGGACTGTCTGAAGGATTATTTGGAGTAGAATTTCCCTTTTTTGGTGGCATGTTGGCCAAGTATCACTGCAAGGTAGGAATTCTTAATTGGATTAGGTAGAGGTCCTCACAGACAAGGGAGTGTCAGGTGTTATATCTCTCTGATATACGTGTGGGGTCCAAAAATAGTACTCGGCCCAATATCTCAGTGAACTAACTAAGGAGGCTTGATCATGCCCTTAGCCATACTATTTGACTACCCAAGTACTAGAGAGTGATCTCCCCGAGTGTTGTTCTCGGTGTACTATAGCAACAAGATGGCCAAAAGGTTTACTCGGTAAATCTCATGATTCTAGGGGGTCTCCCGATATATGCAAGGTACATAGGAGCTCAAATCCATAGTATTGTTGTCTAATGCACAAACATTCTAAAGGGGCCTTCCAATATTCTCTAGGTACATGGAAGAACCACACAATCCCTGGGTTGTAGCACTCATAAGTAACGACATCTCCTATGTTTAGAGACGTCAAAATACGTCTGTACCTAAAAATCCCTAAGATTCTCTCAAATTTATGTGATACTCCTTTTATCCCGCTTTATTATACCTTTTGAATCACCCCAATTGAATCTTATAGTCAAAAGATATGCAAATTTCCAAAAACAAAATGCACCTTTTAAACCTTGATTTGGAGGTGGTTCTGCTAGATGATCTTTCTTCTACTGTATCTCCAAAATTTTGTCCCTTCTGGATCTGAAATTTTGTTTTGTAGTTCTCTGATATGCCTTCTCTGCAATTCCATAGGTCTAATAAAAAATGGATGTGCCAAGTGGAAGTTATGGTAACTTCCCCACACCTTGCTGATTTTTGTCCCTTCCAGGAGAGTGTACCTGTAAAGCGTGCCAAGAGCACAATATCTAATATTTGATTCTGAAACTTTCACCAAAAATACTATAGACTGTCCACTATCCAATGAAACTAATCTCACTTAATTTGGATACTCACTGAAGAATATATCATTTTTTTACCCGGAAAACTTGTTTGATACTAGTTAATAGGACTAGTCAGCTACCCTATCTTACATAGGGTGTATATACAAACGTATTATGAACTGGAATATGAAATTTTTATCACATATACATTGATAATTTATTTGAATGCACTGTAAGTTTCAAGGTCTGAAACTTCACATAAAAAAAATTATAGCAAAAATTCCACGATGTCTAAATTCAGGATGATTCGAGAACCCGATCTTACACAGGATATATCTCCGAAATTATAAAGCCTCATGAGATGAAATTTTAACCCCAAGTACCTTGATCCATCTGATCAATATCCTCCAACTATTTCCTTTTGAAACATCGTAGAAAAATAGTTATAGTGAAAATTACAAGGTGTCTCAGATGCATCAACGATACCCCAAGACCTTGAGCTCTGATACCAAATGTTAAGAACCAAATATCAAAATAGCATAAAAGCCTTAGAAAAAGTACTCGATGCCTTGAAAAAAAGATAATTTTAGATAATAAGCCTCTTCGAGGGGGAAACCTCCTTATACACCACATAAATTTACAAATACAAGATGATTCCAAATGAAAAGGTCTCCTTGGTATATATAAGAGACTAGGAGTTACAATTACAACTAATGGACCCAAGCTGACATAAATAAAATAAAAATACTAATGTAATATGCCCCAATTAAGGGGTAATGTGCTAATATTTAGGTCTTAACAAAGAATCTGGTGATGCATTCCAAGACGAAACACATTCTGATCAAGTTTCACTTTATAGGGGAATAGGTTACAAAGAATAAAATCAAGGTAGAGTATGTTGGCACAAAAGATCAGATGACATGTATCTTCACCAAACCTCTTTCGAGAGATACTTTTGAGTATTTTCGACAGAAACTAGTAGTAGTTTCATCCTCACAATGATCTACATGGTAGTTGTTACAGTAAGATAGGGGGAGAGTAGCAGTAATCATGAAATACTTGAATACACTTTTAATGTTTTTTATCAGATATTTACACAAGGAGGCACCATGAAGAGAAACATCAATAGAGATCAGAGGCTTACAGACAAGGGGAGTATCCCCAAGGAGAGGTCACCCTTTTCCATTGATGTCAAAGGGGGAGATAAAAATAGAGGCATGGAAACAAAGAGAAGAGGCATGAAGACATGGGGATCCAACATGAACATGGGTGTTTTTCATGTCTAAGTGTTGCCATCAATGCCAAAGGGGGATATTGTTGAAAGATTGGTTGTCATTGATGTCAACCCTTGAACATGAAGTTAAAAGGTTTCATGTGAAGTTAACAAGTTACATGTTAGTTACATGTCATTAATAAGACATTATGAGTTGGCCCTAAATTAAGAAAAAGGTAAATTCTCGAAAAAAAAAACAATTGATTTTAGAAAATTCTTGGATGAATCTAAAACTGACCAATAACTAAGAGATAACTAGAGTGAAACTATTCATCAACTTTATTTTCTGATTACACACATAAATGAAGAGATATATGATAATTAAAAAATAAAAAAACCCTCAAAAACACTAAAACTTGAATTTGAGGCATCATATGAAGGAATTTGGCTCCCAAAAAGTGTTGAAATGGATTCCAATTTGATAGACTGGCGTATATTAGGTAGTGAGATGAAGGAAACAAAGTTTAGTGAAGGGAGAAGTTTTCAAGAGTCAAGTATATGGAAGAAAAGTTAATTCAATAGTGTCTCTCAAGTAATCTGTGAGTTGTAGGAGGGAAAAGCACAGACATCTGCTATAAGGAAGTGTACAAGTCACAGATCTGTGAAGAAGATAAATATAAGTATCAGAAACAACAATAGAAATAAATTATCAGTTATAGTGACATAGGTAGTGACAAATTTGTCTACATTTATATTTCAGGGTGATTGGATGGGGCGAGGAAAGGGGGTTGTAGCCTCCTTCCGATTGGAGCCGGTAAATTAGGGAGTTGGAGTTTCCTTCAGGTTGTAGCCTATAAATAGGGGGTTGGAGCCTCCTTATAGTTGTATCTAGAGAAATAGGAAGTTGGTGCTTCCAATGAATGTACTCTTTGATAAATAAGAAAAACATTCTATGGTTTTTTTCCGCATTGGGTTTCCACATATAATTTTGGTGTAGTGTATTTATGTGATGTTTATGCCTTGAGTTATGGTATTGTGATATATTGAATGATAATGAGAAACTATTGAACATTATTGGAGGTTTTATATTGTGATTAAAAGTACTAATTGTGCTTATATTGATTCACCCCCCCTCTCAGTATTCCAACAACCTACTCACACTTTTCTAATAAATTTACTTATCCTTCTCACTTCCAGTTCTATGTTGGAAGTATTTACAACATTCCTTGCTACAAGGTTCTTCCACTAGCTTCTTCACTTGAGAGCTTCACTTGCTTCCTCTTCCTTTGTTACAACTCTACTAGTTGTAATGGATAATACCAAAATCTCTACTCAAACAGAGATTGGAATTCTTTGTTCTTGCAATAGTCCCTACCATGCTTATCTACAACGCTCAATCTTAAGTGCTTCTCTAGTCATGACCAATTGTTAGAACCTTGCGCTTATACTCCAATTTCTTCTCTCATATGTTCTAAGCTCCTTCCCATCCACACGACCAGTGGATTTGATCAAGTGGTTATTATGTTAAGCGCTTAACCCTTAGCGTGAACTTCTAGCGCTCTCATTCATGTGACCAATGGCTATAACCGTTGGCTAAGCTTTGCATATGTACATGTTCAATTTGGATCGTTGATCCTAAATTTGATCAACAATCAATAACGATGTTCCACATTCTAAAAGGTAAGATGGGAAATGTAATGTCAATCATCAATTTAGATCGCGGGTCCAGTCTAGACTGTTGATCTCACCTTTTATTATATTCCAAATTGATGACGTGACCACCATGAAACTTTGAATGCTCCAGAACCTCCTCACTACATGTCATCTCTAGAGTGTGGATTTGACATCATCATGACATATCTCGGCATCGAGACGTCCGGATGGTTTATCACTTCCAAAGTACCAGAACTCTCTATGGACAAGAGATGCTATCATGAGAGCCATCGATATTCTCTCCTGATGGATGATTGGATTTATTCCTCCTTAATAATGGATCACCATTGCTCCTATCGTGATCAATGGTCATGATGGTATCACCACGTGTCATCTTCTTTGTGGATTCCTTTACATTAGCATGATGTATGTCATCATTGGGACCTCAAAACTTTTCTCCATTATCAACAACCCAAAACTCCTGAAGGTCGCGGTCCACCGTAAAGAGAATTGTTGATCTAGTGTCTTGTCCCATATCTAATCTAAGTCATTGATATCTTATAGAAATGTATTGGTATCTCTCTCCCTTAACTTCCTCATGCCTTCTAACTCCTAATATAAATGTCTTATGTCGATCTAACTTTGGATTTGACGGTCAGATTTGTTCCCGTCATCATACTGCCAAGAATTTTGTAGCCTCGAATGCCTTATAAATTTCAATACCCGCGGTCCGTTATAATGATGAGAAATGTTGATCTCGGATAAGGATTATCCAATTTAATCTAGGCCATCCATACTTAAGACACAAACAAAACTTCTCAGCCAATATAATCCATGATTTGGATTAAATGTGGGGTGATTCTATGGTTATAAGTGATCCATCCTTCACGGTATAGTTGACGCTATTTGTATCATTGATCCTTCCAGTGATAATCGATCAATGACTCTTGTAGCTTGTGTTGCGCACAAAATCTGTAACACTCGATTCTTTCCTGCACACAAACCTGCAAAAAACACTCAGTGAGAGTCCAATCTGGACTTTGATATCCTACGCAAGAAACATAAATAAAAAGGAGTACGCAATATCCACACTAACATAGAGAATTAATAACCAAAAGAATTATTTTAATGAATCTCTATACACAATTTGCATAAGGCCTCCTCTCCCTTCTGGCCTGATTTACATTCAGTTGGCCTTTGATTGGCCTGTCGACCACACTTGACCTATCACACACTAAATTCCCATTTCTCACTCTGTCTCTACACACACTCTTCTCTTTCAATGCCTTAAGGCTTACAAAATATACAACACAAGGCTGGAATCTGAATTCGTTTCAGATCCTACTTAGACTCCACAAAATTTTCAAGGATCTATCAAATCCACAATATCCTCAAGAGATTAATCTAGGATCTCTTCTAGACCTCACAAATTCCAAGATCTTCTATCATAGACAGATTCACTTACACTTAATAAAACTCAATTAAACAAATCCTATCATATGCATTCCTTCTAGAATTTCAATAAAACATAGGAAATTAAAATAATAACAAGTTAGGGAATCAACTCCCTTGGTAAATTCATATACCCCTAGGTCTAATCAACAAGGTTGATTTTGGAGAAAAAAATTATCCTGCATCAAAAACAAACAAGACATAATATATGCATGGCCACATGTTATTTGGATGAATAGATAGGACTGCATCATTGGACAACCATGGATTGGGTGACTATGCACAATTGATTGGAGATGGTATGTGGAATAATTCGGATGAATTGACTACCATCCAGTGGATCTGGATGGACATAGAGGCCACTGCACATCCCATCAATATAATATACAATTCACAAAATGACCTATAGTTTTTCACTAATTTTGTATGAAACAACTCAACCCCCATGTAAAGTTGGAATAACAATCTAACAAACTACTTTAATATGGTTCTACACAAATCACTTCTTGAGAAATTATTGTTGAACAATGACATATGACACTTAAGAAAAAACTTAGTTGTTATTAACACTAAATTCCAAGAATGTTGCACCTAATGATTGATTATATTAAGCATGAAATTAATATGGCCTAAAATTAGGTATCTTTTCCTAACATCAAAATCTCAACGAAATCAAATTCCAATTGAAGTTCTTATGTTCATGTACCACAAAATTTGCCTCATGTCAAACCAAAATTTAGTATAAATGTCCCAAATTGTTGATCTTGAAATCAAGTGGCTTCCAATAATAGTTTTAGTGAAAGATCTTAAATAAAAATCACCAACATTATATCAGATAAGTTTGTTGAGTCATTTGTATCTAACCACCAACTCGTGCTCACATCAAAATTCCATTTTATCACAAGAATTATCTACTATCACTAGAATGTACTCTTACTCATTTCGTAAGGCCACAGTGAGAACATGGCTGCTCAAAATAAAAATCATGGAGAAATTTCTACCCACTTTTTTCACACCCCACCTCACACTAAGTTTCATCCAAGACCGAGACAACAAAAAAATTGAAACTCTTTACCTTAGGGGTATTTGGAGCCTAATATATTATATTTAGATAAACCCAAATAAAAGTACTAAAAATAACAAAAACAAAATGAAAATTGGGGTCAACCGTTTTTTTTAAAGGACTCAAACAATAAAAAAAAAAAATTAGGAAAACAAATATTCAAAAGTGTAAAATCCATGGATCCAATCGCTAAATAGAATTTTATCCACAATCCATTTTGCATGCCTTCCATCTAAAGGAAAATGATTTCGAAACTAAACACCTCTGATTCTGCCATGGCTCACCTAGTGTGAAGGAATTATGTGCTATGTAGCTAAGGGTTCCCACAATAACGGTCATAGTGAAGGATTTCCAGTTGTGTTCAATTAGATAGGAAAGGCCAAGGTCACTGAGTTGGGCCTTGTATTCACTATCAAGCATGATTTTGCTAGATTTCACATCCCAATGGATATATATTGTTCGTTGTTATTACATGTGACTTATGATACTCAAGGAGCACTATAATCCCTATCACTTTCCATATATGTGTGACACCATAAATTTTCCTCTTAGATAGTGATAGGAAAATAGAAGTACACAATAGAGAAAGAGCCAGAGAAAATATAAACATATATTATTTTTATTATTATCTCTCACAATTTGTTTTCAAAATCCTAGTTCCTCACCTTCACTGAGAATCTTAGGTTGGTATTTAATTGAACATATACCAAACAATAATCTCACAAGATAAAAATTTAGTCCAGTGGGATATTATCGTGGATGGAGCCAAACAGGTGCTACAAATTTCAAATACAAGTGGTTTAAATCTCTCTTCTATTAAGGGAGTTGTAAGATTAGAAGCACCAATCCTAATCAAATGCATACAATATAGTAGACATCAATAAAACAAAATCTGCAGGTAGATATGCAAATAGATAGAGAAATCTTAATGAAGAGGAAATAGTTTAACTTGACTTATCATTGGACCACACAATGTACTAAGGTTGTCGCTTATAATGGTATATAATGTGCTAATGAATGCAACACAAGTTCTCCCATAGATTGTAGAGAATGCAAATGTTGCATCCTTGAAGGTTTTAACTCCTCTTCAATTCAAAGAACCTTGAATTGTCTCATTTCCAATAAAGTCTTCCACAATCATATTCCTCTTAAATTGGTTATGTCATAATAATTTTGTTTATTTTTCTTCATGTTGTACATGAAATGAGTTTGAAGAATAAAATTAATTATTAATTAAAAAAAACAATTATCAAAATTAATCATCGAAAAAGAGGAAAGATGATTTAGTATTATTTTTCATAATTTAAAATTAAAATCATAACTTTAGCCACACTTCAAACTTTTTAGCTAACTTGAAAAGTATTCGAATTCCAAATATTTCCAAAGTCAAAAGTGGAAAAGGTTTACCAAGGTAATGGTGGAAGGTTTCTTGAAAACATACTAGTGGAGTATCGAGGTAGGAGCGCAGGATTACAGTAACGGTGGCAGGTTACAGCAAGACGGTTTCCGGTAATGGTGGCAGGTCACAGTATCTAGCAGTAGAACATATATTGCCTAATAAATGGAAGAAGAGGTCAAATATTTAATGATATCGGAAGATGAGGTGATATGGAAAAAAAATGGCCTCTTTGTCTCGGACGAGTAGTTAAGAAACATGACAGACATTGTCAGGGGCATTTCAAATGACACGATTTCTACCAAGGACAAACAAGTTGATGGATTTGAGCCAGTCCTTGGAATGATTGTTGGGGTGCATCTCAAGGAAAATAAGGGAATCCATACAGATGTCTTATGATATAGAAAATTGGGGGGGATACAACTCACTTCTCATCTGGATGGTTGTGCAGTAGTACATGATTTCAAGACTGGAAGTGAACCCTATCTCCATTCTCCTTCACTGCAGGAAAAGACAAGAGGTGAACCGTCACTTGTAGTTGAGAAAGGAGCCTCAGAAGGCAACATAGGCGGTGTAGTGAAGTTGAAATGTGAAAATACACAGGAAAAACCTGATGACCATTGTGCAATTCAAAGGGATATTCTATGGGATTGGAAAGTGAAGAAGTCATGGAAACAGAAGAAGGGTAGGAAAAAAATGGTGCTCAGAGGGGAGGTTATTTTGGATGAATCGTGCAATCTGGCCATGTGTGTGTTAGTTGGAAGGTTTAATTATAGAGAAATGTGTCGACAGGGCATCATGGGTTTGGAGGTGAACACTTGGTCTCTGTTGCTAGGGTATGCTCCAAAGATGGTGACTCTTACTAGGGGGTGGTATTGCTTCATTTTTAGATCACGAGAAGACTCTATGAAAGTTTTACAGGATACCTGGATATTAAATGGAGGCAGTCTCATGCTAAAAATATGGAGACTGGGTTTCGACCATTTGTTGGAGTATTTCCAATACAGACACATTTGGGTGCTCTTACCTGGCTTGTTGATACCGTTCTGGAACAAGGGCGCCTTTGCAGCCATATGGAATGAACTGGGTTGTTTTCTATTTGTTGAAGATTATGTCCTCAAGGGAGTTGATAGGAGAATGGGGAAAATAATGGTGGATCTGGATGTTCACAATGGGTTATTGGAAGCACTCAATATCGAGTGGAGAGGAAAGATTTACAGCCAAAATATCGACTATTTGGGCCTTTTGTTTCACTGTACTTTCTGCAGAAGGACTGGACATCTTCACAAATACTGTCAAGGGATAGTATCAATGAATAATATGAGTTGTCAATGCTTAGGAAGGAATATTACAGTGAATCTCTGGTGGAGGAACCTTCATGGAGTGGGGAAGGCACTTCGTCAGAGGAGGAAGTAATGAATTCAGTTGCGTTGGACTCTGACTTAGGTAAGCTAAAACACCTTTTCCCCTCCTTTTTTTCCACTCTATCTACCTCTGATATTGTGCGTTTAAATCTTTCCATGGCCACTGCCATAGTGGATATTTATGTAATTACAACTCTTGAGAGCCCCATCAGGGAGTTGGAGAGGGAGGGTGAAAATGTTGTTCTAGTTGGAAGCACGGTACTGGATGGCTCATACCAGTCTAATAATACTTCCTAGGACTGTATTGGATATTTCGAGGTTCTCCCTAGTGCATATGGGTTGGGTAGTGAGACGATGGGGGGGATGGAGTTGGATTCTAGAGAGAGCTCCCTATGGGCATTAATGGAGACTTTCGTTCCTTCATATCGAGACATAGTTATAAAGAATCCCTTAACAATTTATGAAGGGTGCTCAGAGGTCATATGTGCGAAGGAAGTAAATCCTTCTAGGGTTGATGGGCCTAAGAAGATTTTCCCCGGTAGATATTCGAAGAATAATCTCTGGGTGGGTGGTATGGGGATAAATGTTTCACCCTTAAAGACGAGAAGCACCTGCAGAAAATATTCGGACAACAGAGGGGACTCGGATAAACAAGGAAGTACCATCTCTTATCGAAGGGTTCTTAGAGGACTCAAATCCCTAGCCAGGAAAAATAATGAAAATCCTATCACTAAATCTAAGGGGAGTTGGAGGGGCTCCTAAATGTGCCTCCCTCCAAGAATTATGGTCCTGTATTTTGTCGGATATTCTATTTTTTCAAGAAACCATGGTGGAAGAAGCGAAAGCAAGTGCCTTAGTTTCAAAACGTTTTCCTAGTTGGTATTGTTGTGCCATAGACTCGGTGGGTTTTTCCGGGGGCTTATGTGTGGCCTGGAACCCTACCAGGGTTGTTTTTTCTCCTTTTGTAACTTGTGCAGGTATTCACCTTGAAGGAACTCTTCTTGAGGGAAACCAAACAGTCTCTTTTTTCAACTGTTATGGCCCTTGCATAGATAGAAAATATTTCTAGGATATTGTGGTCAATAGTGGCGTATTAGCCACTAAAAACCTTATCCTTCCAGGTGACCTAAACTTTACAGTGTCTGCTAGCAAAGTGTGGGGCTCCAAAGCAAGATTAGACCACATGGTCGAGTTTTTTAAAGGAATCTTCCATGACCATGGATTGGTTGATATTGTTCCTATTGAGTATGTTACTACATGGTGAAACATAAGAGGAGGGTCAGAGAGCATATAAAAAAGACTGGATAGAGTGTTCATGTCGAAAGATATTGTTTCTTCGGTTAGGAGGTACAAATATTAGGTTGTTTATCCTTACATATCTGATCATGCTCTGTTTGTGTTGCAATTTGATGATGGGCATTGACATATAGCTTACCCTTTCAACCTAAACCCTATATGGTTGGAAGATAAGGGTTTTAGTGATTTAGTTTCTTTAGTGAGGAAGTCCACAGATTTCGATTCATAACCTTTAGCGATGAGAATATTGGTTGGGAAAGTGAAAAATTTAAAGAAGAAAGGGATTGGTTAGGATAAAGTACAAAAGAAGTTGAGGTTCCTCGAGTTAGGATCTATAGAGGTCGAATTAGAGAATTCATACAAGTCCAAATCCAATGGGAGGGAATCGGTGGATATTGACATCTATATTAAAGAGATAGAAGATAAAAGGCATAAGTATCTCTTAACCGAAGAAGAAACGTGGAGATAAAAGAGCAGGGCCATTTGGCTACAACAAGGAGATCCGAATACACAATTTTTTCACCACTATGCTAGTCACAGAAAAAACCAAAATGCAATATGGGATATGAAGGATGACTTTCGCATTAGTCATACTGGACAGGAAGACATCGAGGTTGAAGTTGTGAGACACTTCAAATCACTCTATGTTGATTCAAGGAAGAATAACATTATAGATCAATGATTTGAAAATGAAAAGGCTTGTGTCTCTTTAAAATTGCAAGTGTAAATTGTATGTGCTTGGGTAATAGAATTAAGTTGCAAACACATAAAGCTTAATGAGTTTTTACTTAATCATGAGAAGCATAAACAAACATAACAACCATCAAATTAAACACATTAACACAACAAAATGATAAATGATTTCACCCCTCTTGGGATACATCTATTGGTCTAGCTTCCAATGGATCATTTTCATTAATGTTCAAAGTGTCAAAAAGAGTGTTTTACAATGCTCATAATGCAAAATAGATGGCTTCAATGGCTCAAGAATGTCCAAAAAACCCTAGCTGGGATCTTCCTGCACCTGGTTTGGCCAAAAACTAAGTAGGAATCACTTCTTGGAAGTTTCTCCCAATTCTTTGTTGTCTCTGCTTGCCAAAATGCACTTGTGTGTGACTAACCTAGCTCACGAGTGTTTCTCGTGCCCAAAAACTCAGCACGCGCACCATCCCACAAATTCTAAAAAAATGTTGAACGGTTAGGGGGCATAAGCGCTTTTTCCAACGGAGGTGTCGGTCACATGGCCCATGTGGCCTAGCGCCGACCTAAAGTATAGGACCCGCCTGTTGGAACCTTCATGCATATAGTTATATGACAAGTCTATATGTGAATAGGGATATTTGTTAGAACCTCTACACTCTAGGTCTTGTCGTAATATCGTATGGTCGTATGTTTAACCGAGGGCTGGGGCTAAGCCCCGACCCTTTCTCTTCCCAACCAAACATTGAATCAAAATTAAATATTAGTTGTAATGTATATGGTTAAGAACTAATGCATAGGCAGGTTGGTGGCCCGACCTATGTGGAGACTATGCCATGCCGAAGGTCCTAGGTTCGACCCCTGTGGACTCCAACAACAATTTTACACCAACCCACGAGGTGCCACATGGCATCCCTTGGCTAGGCCATGTGGCACCTTCCCATTCGACCTATGATATGCCACGTGTTGACCATCAATTGGTCCACGTAACACTTTCCAAGTCAAATACCAAATCACCACTTTCCACGTGTCAGTATGGTACCATGCCACATCATCACCTAACAACTCATAAATCCTCATCACCCTATCATGTGTCAGTACAGTCTGCAAGTCAGCAGTACGTACTGTACAGTCAACAAAATATTTTCATGTTTGGCAAAGTGGGTAGAACGCGATATCTCTCGCATACAAAGTTATTTTGAGCCCATTCAAGTTGCATTGGAATCGTGAGGATGAGGCCTATGCATGAGTCCATTTTCAAGCAATTCTGAGCACTTTGATTTTTGAGCATATTTTGATCCCCTAGATCACTCCTCCCCATTGGGAAGATTTTGGACCTCTAAAAGACTACTTTCAGTCAATCTGAATATGAGGGTACAGTTCCCCCATCTTTCCAACCTCAATCCATCTAGCATTGATTGGATTTGTGCCTTTAATACCAATATGAAGGTATTCCACATTCCCTCGTTTTGAGGTTCTCATCCTCTTGTCAAGGATTGTATCCTCATGCAATTTTGAAAGATATTTTGGTGAGAAATCATCTATGGAAGGAATCTGAACATGCTCTCCTTGACCATCAATCAAAGGAGGCTCATACAATCTCAAATTCTCAACATTAGCAACTGCATACATTTTCATATAAGGAGGAAAATCCAAACAGAAGGCATTGTTACCAATATTTGCAAGAATCTTGAAAGGTCCATATCTAATTGGTTTCAGTTTTTTACCTTCTCCTTTAAGCCTCTCCTTGCTAATGTAAATCCAAACTTCATCTCCAACTTGGAAACTGTGTTAAGGTCCTAACCCGCACATAGGTAGATCAATGTATTCGGATGTAATAAAGGTCAATATTAATAAGATCTTTCAATAAAATAGAATAAGGCGGATGTAAGAAGACCTAATAGAAGCTTCCGCTTCTAGAAGGATCTTCCTCTAGATGATTCTTTTTATTATAAATAGGAGTCGAGGGTATGAGAACCTGAGCTTGGATATTATTGTAACAGAGCGCTTCTCGATTGGAGGTTGCCCCCTCGAAGAGGCCTGTGAACATTTCTATCTGATTCAAAGTGTTATTTCTGTTGCTATTTCGCATATCATTTCTGTGTATTGTGAAGATTATGCTGGATATTTTACTGTTATTCTATCATTTCTAGCATTTCATTTATGTTCTGCATATTTTATATATCTGGTATCTTGCAAGTGGTATCAAATCACTTTCCTTGGCAGAAATTGTGGGTATTTTTTTTTTTTCAGGGTAGAGACGTATTCCGGCGTCTTTAAGCCACAGAGATTTGTCGTTATGCACATAAACCCGCGGTTGAGGGATTCATACACGCAGGAAATACAAGTGGTTCTTAAGCGCACATTTGTTGGCCACCCTTGTAACCCCTGTTGGTACCCCTTCGAGTGGTAGCGCATTAGACAACACCTGTGTATGGACCGACCTAGATTTCTTGAAGCCCTCTGTAGATAAACCTATCGGCCGCCGGACTGCTATAGTGTCACCGAGAACAACACTCGGGAAGATACTCTCTAGTACCTGGGTAGTCGGGTAGTACGGCT
>ML779808.1:134176-177917 GCA_009831015.1 Picea engelmannii
AGTAATGTTATTTTATTTATGTCGGCTTTAGGCCATTAGTTGTAATTATACCTCCTAGTCTCCTATTTATACCAAGGAGACATTTTCATTTTGAATCATCTTGTACTTGAACATTTAAGTGGGGTAAAAGGAGGTTGCCCCCTTGAAGAGGCTTCTTATCTTAAATTTTGTTTTTTTCAAGGCGTTGAGTACTTTTTCTGAGGATTTTCTATGCTATATTGATATTTGGTTCTTAACATGACGATGAAATATGTCTCACCTATCATATAAATATGGGCTTCCCAACACAATACCACAAATATCCAATGGAATAACATCAAGATCTACCTCATCTATAAAGTTTGCAGTGATGGAAAATCTAAGTTTACACCTTCTTGTCACATGCAATTTGGCATTGTCACATATCCATCCTAGAGGGTATGGTTTAGGATGTGGAGTAGTTTCTAATTTTAATTTCTTGATAGTTTCTTCAGATATGAGGTTTGCTTGAGATACAGTATCAAAAAGAGTATCTATCTTGGTATGCTTTGAAATAACCCTTACGTGGAAAATATCTATTCTTTCTTTTTCATGTTGAGTTTCATTGAGGCTACTACTAGTTGAAGAAATAGTACTTGCAGTAGAATCCTTACCTTGATAATCCATGGTTGTAATTTTTGTTTCATCTCCCGAATCAGAACCTAAATCATGTTGTGTAGTTGCAACAGTCTTTGGTTTTCCTTTGTTGTTGAACTTTTTTGGGTCTCTTTTCAAGATGAAGTTTCCAACAATGGTCTTCATCATGGCCATCTTTTGAACAATGTTTACATGTAATTTTTTCTCCCTATTTCCTGAATGAAGCATTCTTTCTTCCATTTCCCTTGAACTTCTTATTTCCCTAGTCTCCATGAACAAATGGTTTCTTGTTTCCCTCTTGAGGTTCATTCCTCCCTCTTGCTTCCAAATGAGTTGCATGTACACAAACTTCATCTAGACTTGTATGGTTAAACATAAGTATTGTGTGCCTCAAGTAGCTATGCAATCCTCCAATGTATTTGAGTAAAGTTTCTTTAGAAGATAAATCTATACCCAAAATCAAAGCTCTTCTTCTAAATTCTTGAGTGTAGCTTTGCACACTTTTCCCTTTATCTTGTCTAAAAAATTTCCAATCCATAATATCTTTCTGCATGTATGCTAATGGATAAAATTGTATTTTAAGTGCAACAATAAAATCATTCCAAGAGGATAAAACTTTACCATGTTTCTTCATGTCCTCTTGAGTTTTGGCTTCCCACCAAATGAGTGTTGCACTTTTCAATCTAAGAGAAGCAAGTTGAATATTAGTTTCATCTTCTTTGATTCTTTGTATCCTACTATACACTTCAATCTGATGAATTCAGTTATCCAATTTCTCAACATTTACCTCTCCATTGTACATAGGCAATTCAAACTTAATATCAAGCTTAAGAAAAGGAGTTTGTGAAGGAATTTTACCATGTTCTTTTGGAGGATTTGGAGGTAGTTGTTAAATGGTAGAAGAAGTGGAAGATGGAGATGAAGGAGGTAGAATATCACCATTCCCTCCATTTATTTTTAAATTTTTATCACCACTATCTTCATTACCTCTTGTACGATTTGAGCTTTCACCTTGCAACCTTGCATTTTTTTCTTCAAATAAAACTTTCACAATTTCTGTCATATCATAGAAAGCTTTTCTGAAAATTTCATCTTCTGAAGTAAGAGTTTCATGACTCTCCTCATGAGCCATACTTGGTGAATATCTCCTTGAAGCTTGAGGTGATCGTATAGTTCTCCTTCTTGAAAGTTGAGAACTTGGCTCTACAAGTTGACCTTCTCCTCTTGTGAGATTCAACCTTGTAAGAATCAAAAAACAAACACTTGCAAACAATCAAACCTTCAAAAACCTATGCTCTAATACCAACTTGACTTGAAAATGAAAAGGCTTGTGTCTCTTTAAAATTGCAAGTGTAAATTGTATGTTCTTGGGTAATAGGATCAAGTTACAAACACATAAAGCTTAATGAGTTTTTACTTAATCATGAGCAGCATAAACTTACATAACAACCATCAAATTAAACACATTAACACAACAAAATGATAAAGGAGTCCACCCTTCTCTTGGGCTACATCTCCTGGTCCAGCTTCCAATGGATCATTTTCATTAATGCTCAAAGTGTCAAAAATAATTATTTACAATGCTCATAATGAAAAATAGATGGCTTCAATGGCTCCAGAATGTCCAAAAACCCTTAGTTGGGCTCTTCCTGCACCTAGTTTGGCCAAAAACTAAGTAGGAATCACTTCCTAGAAGTTTCTCCCAATTCTTTGTTGTCTCTGCTCGCCAAAACGCAATTGTGTGTGACTAACCTAGCTCATGGGCATTTCCCATCGCCAAAAAATCAACACACATGCCATCCTGCAAATTCTGGCAAAATGTCGAATAGTTAGGGGGAATAAGCGCCTTTTTCGATGGAGGTGTCGGTCGCATGGCCCATGTGGCATGGCACCGACCTAAAGTATAGCACCCGCCTATTGGAACCTCCATGCATATATTCATATGACAAGTGTATATGTGACCAGAGCTATCCATTAGAACCCCCGCTCTTTGAGTCTTGTGGTAAGATTGTATGGTCATAAGTGTAACTGAGGGCTGGCGCTAAGCCTTGACCCTTTCTCCACCCAACCAAAAATTGAATCAAACTTAAATATTAATTGTAATGCATATGGTTAATATCTAATGCATAGGCGAGTTGGTGACCCGACCTATGCAGAGACTATGCCATGCAGGAGGTCCTGGGTTCGACCCCTATAGGCTCCAACAATAATTTTACACCAACAAAAGATAGGGTGCCATGTGACAGCCCCTAGATGGGCCATGTGGAACCTTCCCATTCGACCTCTAATATGCCATGTGTCGACCATCCATTAGTCCAGGTAACACTTGCCACGTCAACTTCCAAATCACTACTTGCCATGTGTGAGTATGGTACCATGCCACATCATCACCTGACAACTCAACAATCTAAGTCACCCTGCCACATGTCAGTATAGTCACCCTAGAACGTGTCAGTACGGTTTGCATAGTCAACAGTATGGACTGTACAGACTATATAGTCAACAAAAATTTTGCTTGTTTGGCAAAGTGGACAAAATGTGATATCTCTCACATACGACGTCCATTTGAGCCCATTCAAGTTGCGTTGGAATCATGAGGATGAGGCCTATGTATGAGTCTGGTTTCAAGAAATTCCGAGCACTTTGAGTTTTGAGCATATTTTGAGCCCCTGGATCAATCAGGTGAAAGCATTGCAATATTATCCTAGCTTCTTCACTGAGAGATATGTTCAGGAGCTTGAGAAAACCAGTTCTATAGAAGAAATTAAACTAGTACTGAAGAGTTTTTCCAAGGACAACATCCCTGGACCGGAAGGTTGGACGATGTAATTTTTTCTCACGTTCTTTGATTTGATAAGGACTGATGTTATAGAAGCAGTGGAGGATTCAAGGAGATCTGGATCGATGGTATGTTCATTAAACTCAAACTTTATATCTCTTCTACCTAAGGTGGACAAGCCTTCTAGCTTTGGGGACTTCATGCCTATTGCCCTTTGCAATCTTGCATACAAAATCATTGCAAAGATCATAGCAATCAGATTGAAGTCGTATCTTTCTAAGTCCTTATATTTGGAAAATTTTGGTTTCTTAAAGGGGAGGCAGATCTTGGATGTTGTAGGAGTAGACACAACATAAAATCCAAAAAATTGAAATCCTTAGTATTAAAACTGGATCTCCAGAAGGCTTATGATTGTGTTAATTGGGATTTCCTCAAGATAGTCCTATTAAAGACTGGTATTGGACTAATGCTGACAAACTGGATCATGAGTTGTGTAAAGACAACATCCTTTGCAATTCTGGTTAATGGCGGGCCTACCTCATTCTTCAAAAGTGGTCGTGGGCTAAGACAAGGTTTCCCTTTATCACCTTTACTTTTCATTCTGGTTATGGAGGGTCTTAGTTTAATGCTCAAGTAGGCATAAGAAGATGATCAAATATCGGGGGTTAAGACCTCAAGACTCCTTAAGATCATTCTCTTACTATTCATGGATGATGTCTTGATCATGACCAAAGCCTTGGTTTCATACTGGGAGGTGATAGATTTTGTTCTGTCCTTATTTTGCAGAGTGTTAGGTCTAGTCATAAATCCTCACAAATATTCATTGCATTATTCAGGTATTGAGGATTATGAACTAGATGTTTTCAAAGCTATTTTTCCCTATAAATTTGTTGACTTGGATGCAATTTTTCGATACCTTGGCTTTTACCTCAAGCCTGAAAATTATCGGGCAGAGGACAAGATGGATACTACAAAAATTTGAAAGAAGGATAGGGATTTGGTGTCATCACTAGCTATCTTTGGGTGGGAGGTATGTTCTTTCCAAAGTGGTTTTAGAAAATTTACCAGTGTTCTGGCTGGTGGTTGAAAACATTCCAAATTATGTTCTCTCTAGGATCAAAAAAATGATGTTCAGGTTTATGTGGTCGGGCTATTGGGGATTCTGAATGAATTCATCTTTGCAAATGGGAATACCTTGCAAAACCTAAAGATTACGGTGGTTGGGGGTTTAATAATATGACTTGGTTCAACATAGCATTGGCCGCTAACATTTTATGGAGTTATCTAATGAAGGACGGTCTTTGGAATAGGGTGATAATGGAAAAGTATCTTCCTTCCTCCTCGATGGTGTATTGGCTCAGAAGACCCTCGGTGAGCTCGCACAAAGTCTCCAACACCTGGAGATGCCTACTCAAATATTTTCATGTGGTGGCACATTGGATAGCCTAGAAGCTAGGATTTGGAATGACCATCTGACTTGGAGAATGCTCAATTCTTGGGATGGGAAAGAGATCCTTTTTATCTAGTTGTCTCATTGACTCTCTCATGTTGAGGGGCTTCCCTTTCTTTATCAAATGGAAAACTTGAGCACACAAGGTGTTGTCATGACACAATGGAAAGTTTCCTTGGAGATGGGCTTGGTTGGTTCAGAGGCAACATAATGGGAATGTTTTTGCAGAGCCCTAGATCATGAAGGTATTTTTCTGTCAGATTCTCTGGATGAGTTAGTTTGGATAGGGAGAAATTCCTCGAGTTCCATCACAACATAAAATTCCTATGATGCCATAGCTTAGAAGATCTGGACTCGTAGTGACAAATGGTGGCACAACTCTTTATGGAAGTGGGAATTGGATCAAAAGCTCAAACTCTTCACATGGTTGTTGATGGAGAACATGATCCTCACTTGGGATAATTTGCAAAGAAGATGGCATCAAGGTCTGGGCATATGTGCTCTTTGTCATCAAGATTCTGAATCAACCCTTCACTTGATGATACATTGCATATTTTCTCAACATGTTTGACAAAGTTGCTAGAAGCACTTAAGATAAACTCTTGTTGTCCAAAATGGTTGGAATCTACAAAATATATTTAAGGATTGGTGTCTCATGCATCCTCTTTGGCACATGATGCCCTCCATTATTTGTTGGAAAATATGGTTGGAAAGAAACTCAACAGTTTTTTAGGAAGGCCAGGCATCTACAACCTCAATGATCCAAAGGATGATGGGCTAGTTAGGGAGAACAAATGAGAAAAAGAAACCCCCCATTAAATCTAAAACTCCTCCTTTGATATTAATTGGAATATCAATAGGCTGGTTTGATGAGGTTTCACAAAGAGATGGCTAGATTAGTGGAGCGGGGGGAGTTATCAGGGTAAATATTCATACAAAGTACATGTGGATCTTGAGTTGTGGTCTAGGCACAAACACTAGAGCATAAATTTTGGGAGTGTGGGAACTGTTATTATTGGATATTCGCTTGCATATTTATGATATTCAGGTGGTCGGTGACTCGAAGATTATAATAGACTAGTTGAATCGAATATATGACCTCTAGGTCTTGGGTTTGGATTTTTGGAAAGATCGGATGAAGGCCCTCTTTTCACAATTCTCGGCTTTAGATTTCTTGCATACTTATAGAGACTTTAACTAGGAGGAAGAAGAGCTATCCAAACAATCTTTGGAACTTTTGGAAGGAAGATTAACACATTTTCAGATGGAGGATGGGCTTGTGGGTCCATCTTTGTTCCTATACCTTTATTGATGCATTTTGTATTTACTACTATGCAGAATTAAGTTTTTTGATGGTACTCAAATCTCAGGAGTTTTGTTTGGTTTGGACTTTTGTACTATGTTGGAAGCATTTTAAGTCTTATGTAGATAGGTTCACTTGTGTCATTTCCTAGATGGAGGTGTAGTGTTTTGTGGATACTCCATAGATTGTCTGGGATGACTGTAATCGTAGTCTGTATCGTGTTTTTGGGCAAACTGTAATCACTTTGATGAAATTTTGTACTGCAAAGAGATATTATATATATATAATATATAAGAGCAATTTTCATTTTGAAAACAAAATAGTGGAAATGAAAACATATGATTCCATAAAAACTAGAGTTGTCACGTTATTTAAACATCCTAAATTGAGGAAAGCTTACAATTTTTCCAAATGATTGGATGCTCTTGATATTTAGATTAACTAAATTAAGCCCAATTTGATCAAGAAGAATTTGTAATTGTACCTGATGTAAGATGTGGAAATTTTAGAACTAAATATCTCTATGGCATAGAAGTGATTATTAGATTCTAGAATGGATCCTACAATTGAGTAGATTTTGGAATGTGAAAACAATTTGTTGTTGTTATTAAATATATAATTGAATTTTGTGATTAATTGTGTGAGCATACACAATTTATTTAAATGTTGCTTCAACATTAAAGTCTATTAGAAATTTGGAGCATTTTCTTATAGGGACTTTTAACTATATAAATTGCTTATTTATTTACCATTTAAATTATTTGGCAAGGGATTGAAATTTGAAGGTTAAAGTTTTTACAAAATATAAAAATAGAGTTAATTATGAAAAAAATGATGTTAAGAAAAATAGGGAAAAAACCATAATGATTAAACTTTTAAAGGAATAATAGAAGCAACTATTAAAATAACTTAGGAAGGTTTCAGCATAAGTATACTCAGGAATAGAGATATTGTCAACTAAATTGGAATTTTATTTGTCATTATAGAGAGTGGAGAACTTGTTGCTTAGGACCCTCCACCCAACGATTCATGACACCAATAGCCACTTCACACCCTCCACCCAACGATCCATGACACCGATAGCCACTTCACACCTACCTTTATCATCTCAAGAACATCCACTAGCATGCCACTATCATGTCACATCTTACTAGCATGTAACATCTTACTAAATAGAATAAAATTTCATTGACAAACAAACCCAAAATAAGTAAATTATGGTTTTTATTTTTCTTTGGCTACCTAGTTGTTGAATTAACTTGTCTCAAGACGGAATTGTTAAGGATAAGGATTTACAAGATTGGAGTGTTCACTGGATATCACCACTTAGTAAGAGAGTGTTCTAAGGAGAGAGTTGAAGAGCCAATACAACATGTCCACTAAATTTTCCATTGATAGAAATGACCTAAACATAGAGGTCGAGTTATGAAAGAAGATTGTAATGTGAGAGGAAAGAGCCATGCATGGATTTGGGAGAAGATGATGGTGTTCATGGCATCTCCCACAATTGACAATGATAAGAGAGGGAATTGATGTGGGAAGATTATGAAGAATTAACTAGTGTCTAATGGATTTGGATTTGAATGGATAAGAGGGTTTGACATGTCAAATCAAAACATAAACTTTATAAGAGGGAAACACCTTTTACAATGTAGTTATGACAAATATATTTTAATTATTTTAATTTATTAAACATAATTTTATTTTAATAAAATATTAGTAGTAATTACATTTTAGGTTAATATATTTTTTAGATTTAATATCTATCTATCTATCTATCTATCTATCTATCTATCTATCTATCTATCTATCTATCTATCTATATATATATATTACCAATCTTCTAACTTTTTAACTCAACGAAACAAAAAATATGGTGATCTTGGAAATCTTTTCTTAATGTTTTTCGAGCATATAAACAAAATTCTAAAGAATTGAAGTAATCCAAGTGGACATTCTTCTTCTTCTTCTTCTTCTTCTTCTTCTTCTTCTTCATCATCATCATCATCATCATCATCATCAAATCAATGATTTTGGTCTCAAAGCATGTAGGAACCATTTTAAATTGAATAAATTACATGTATCAATAAATTAGATTGCAATTGGAATATTTTAGGGAATATTTTAGTGTGTTAAATTAGGTAATAAGAAAATAAAAAAAATCAAAACTAAAATTAAGGTGATTACAAATTAAAAACAAAAACAAAACCATAAAATTTTTAACCATAGAATTGAAGTAATCTCTTACCCTCTTAAGATCCGATAGAAACAAAAAAAAAACACAAAATGCTTAACCTTATTAATAAAATTAAAATATAAACTATATTTTACCTTTACTAATAAAAAGATAAATACTTACTATAAATTATAAATAATTACCATAAGATAAATTTAAATTATAAGTAATTACACTAAATTAAAAGAATTGCAAAATATAAATACGGTTGTTTCAAATTTGTGCAGAAGTGTTCTACATGGTTATAAGAGATTTGACAAGTTAAGCCCAGAGGGCTAGAAGATAACAAATATAAAATATATATTTTTACAGATTTTGCAGTATTGAAAATCCAAATAATTAATGTCCCAGTCATTGGTGTTGTAATTGGGTACTGCAAGTTTTTAGACATCGTCATGTTTGTGATTTTGTATGATTTTCAACATTCCTTGGCAACTTTTTCTATGACTCCATAGGAGCATTGCACTGCACTCATAGAAATGAAATGAATTCACGGGAAAGGCATTTTAAGGAGACTATAGGGAGAGAGAAATGGATAAAGAATTCCAGTGGAATTGGGCTTTGCTATAGAACTTAGAGATCTAGGATCTCTGTTTTAAAAATTTGAGTAGAAGAATTCTAATGGAATTGCACTAATTGCAGAACTTAGAATTCATATATCTATATTCTATATTCTAACAATTTGAGTGGAAGGATTTCTACATCTCTATAGAATTGCAAAGAGATGGTGTCTTTAAGGTGTTTGACAACAAATTTAGAGGAAAAATCATGAGGATATTGACAAGTGTGTTAATCTAATAATGTTAGATTTATCCAAAAAACTAGTTGGATGGAATGATTCCCACATCTTTATAGATTTGTGCACAATTAAGTTGGATCAAGTTGTTTGAAAACAAACTTAGTGGACATCTTCTAGTTATGTTGAATGTTCTCTCTACTCAATACCCTAAATATTTTCAAGGGTTACAAGTTTTTAGTGTTGGTTATAATAATCTCCAAGGTGGTATCTCTAAATGGATAACAAATCTCTCTTAATTATAGGTGTTGGTTTTATCCAATAATAAATTAAGTGGAAGAATACCACATAATATGAGGAGACTCCTAGGATTTCAAATCCTTGAGTCTTCTCAACTTAGTGGTGATACATTATATGAGGAAGTGTTGGTTGACATTAAAGGCTTTGAGTATTCTCTAACATATGTGCTAGAACAAAAAACACCATATTTGACTTGTGTAACAATAATTTCATTGGAGAAATACCTCCAAGCATGGGAAGTTTGAGTGCCTTGCAATTGTTGAATTTATCTAGAAATTGATTGGAGGGGAAAATTCCTGCATTTGTTAGTGAAATATCTACTTTGGAGAAATTATACTTAGCTAAAAATAATTTGAGTGGAGAGACTTCAAAAACTTTCTAAATTAACCAAGTTGACATTTTATGAATATATTATATAACAAATTATGTAGGTGAATCCCAAACTGAACATAATTTGACACTTTCAATACAACTTCATTTCAAAGGAACAAGTGCCTATACCATTATCCTTTACAAGCATGCAATGAAAAAAAAAGAGAGAGCAGATAAAACTTGTGCAAATGTTAGTAAAATTCATGGATGGCTATTGGATTTGGTGGAGTTGTAACATGGGTAATCATGTAAGATAAACCCTGGCATTGGATGATACCTCCGAACATAAAACTATTCTATAGAGTGTATAGATTCCATGAATAAATGACCTATACTTTTGTCCACCCATAACATTATTATCATAGTGTGTATTAATAATTAAAATAATATAAATAATATTATGAATAAACAAATACATGAAAAAATGACATATTTAATGAGTACCATTAAAAAAAAAGTGATTAGCTTTTATATTTTATATTTCTTTAGTTTTAATTTTTTATTTTCATTTTCCTATCTACATTATATTTTGCACATTTATTAAAAATAAAATCATTGTATTTTACAATTTTCCTCTTCATCTTTTATTTCTCAGTTTCCAATGTTTGGGATCTATTTAGATTTTGAAATAAATGTTCTTGGTTGAGAATGAAGTTAAAAATCAACTCATTCTCCTCAATAATTTCTCCTTAGATCTAGACACTTTTTCTCAATTACTAGTCCTTGCCTTCGGCTAGGGACTATAGCATTTTTTTTTGGCGGTCAACCATCATTGACCACCTATTAATGGGTGCATTTTGTTTTATTAGTTGGTGTATTTTGGAGTTTTTCAGAAGATTTAGCAATCTTATGAAAAACAAGTTTATTATTTTTATTATTTTGGAAAACATATACGATTTTTATATTTTTCAATTTGGTAATTTGAATTTTCTGATTGGGTCAGGGTTTGTGATGCGACTTAATTAACCTTGGTATGTTGAAATTTTAATCGCTATTTTTTAGAAATTACAAATCATTTAAAAATTCAAAATTCAAAAAATATCCACGTATTCTAATTGTTGCAATTGAGAAGGAATTTTTGCATTCTAGTTCACTGCAGTGTAGCTATCTGCATCCACACTCTACAGAAAATAGGCTACCACTTATTTCATTTGTTGCAGAAAAAAACCACGTTTCTATAATAGAGGAGGTGCCATGGGAGGGTGTTGTAACCGAGTGCCTCATTTCGAGTATTGTACTACTCTCGACCTCTCAAATCGCCATTTGGAGTACTGTACTACTCTGGAGAGACTCAACCTTTCTAATTTATCCTCAACATTATTGAAGTTCACAGAGTCTTCCATGGGAATTAGGGTCATGAGAGGAATACCATATTACATCCATTGAGATTCATTGAGATTTGAACCTCGACTAGGAGAAAGAGATATTTGAATCTAGATTGGGAGAAAACAATATGTGAAGCTCTACTTCAGACATTCATAACCTTAATGTAAAACAAGTAAATATATAGTTTTTTGTACCTTAACACTTTCTTCAAAATCTAATGCAAATATTAGAGTACAATAGATTGCATTACAAATTCTTACCTTAAAGTTCTCGTGTTGTCTGTCTGAATCCCTCACTAGCTTACAAAACTATAACTGTACAGGAAGTCTTCCTCCTATACAAAAATGTAAAAAAAAAGGCTTCTGATGTGGTCTGTCGGAAGCCCTCACTAGATGTAACTATAACTCTACAGGAAGTTTTTCTCCTATACAAAATTGTAAAACAAATGGCTTAGGTTACCTAGATATGATTCTACATTGTTAGCACACTGGTAAAAAAAATGGCTTACGTTACCTGGATACGATTCTCCATTGTGAGCACATTGGTGCCTTGAAGTACTAACTGCACCATTGAGTTGAAGAGAATCCATCCAAGTTCATATGGCCTATAACAACCAGTTCATGGATTCACCAATCCAGACTCAATCCCTTTGCTCAGGCCCTCCATAAACCTTGTAAATCCCTCCTCTCCCTGTGGATGAGAGGAGCTTGTTGATTAAGGTTGGTTGTCATTGATGTCAACCCTTGAAGAAAGTTCGGTAGCGAATTCCAATAGAAAAAAGGTTTGGGTAATGGACCCAAGGTTGTTTCATGTATAATGGTATGCTTTTTAATATATTTGAAGGTAATACTATTCTATATGGATAGTACATGTCATGTCATTTCTGATGGTATGTGGAACGTCACATAACTCCTCACGGTTTGAGAGTTATGGCCTTACGAAGTTGGAGGACCCTCATATGTTGGCTTGAATCCCCAAAAGGTCAAAGAAGTCAAAGAGTTTGCAAAGAATAAATTATTATTTGAATGATAAAGTAAAGTGACAAAGTCAAGAAGGATTATTTAAATAATAAAGTGAAGTGACAAAATCAAAGAAGATTATTTAAATGATAAAGTGAGGTTACAAAGTCAAGGAGTAATATTTAAATGGTAAAGTAATGGATAAATTTCTAATTATGGAAAGTGGTTAACCCTAAAAATGAGGAAAATAGGTTAAGTGACCTATAAATGGGTTAAGTCACCTAGAAATAGGTTAAGTGACCTAGAAATGGGTTAAGTGACCTAGAAGATGGAGAGTATAAATAAGAGGCAAGGCTCTCTCATTTTACATAACACTTGAGAATATTGAATATATATTGGTGACTAAGGTAACCAAAGGATATATAAGCCTAATTTCAGAGGGAAGGTGAAGAAAAGAGGGTTGGAATTCAAGGGAGGATAAATTCTTTTGATGATGCTTTCTAAGGTATGTTATTTACAGGTCATCTCACCATTTCCGGAATAAGTTTTCTTTTAGAATGATTCAGACCATGGGATTGATAGGCCATTGAGGAAACATATCCAAGTATATGTGGTAACCAAATCAGCCTATGGATCATTGTATTTTTTGAGTTACACTCCGTGGAAAATAGGGTTTGTGGCTAGTCCTGAAACTAGTCTAAAACAGGTGTTTCGGGTAAAAACGTCATAACTTCTTCATAACAGATTCAAATTTAGTACGCAAAAATGTGTTGGTTAGAGTACAGTCTATAGTATTCTTTGTAATAGTTTCAGATCAATTCAACAAATATTACGTGCGGGGAACTCTCTACAAGGTCACTCTATAGAATATGCCAGAATTCAACAAGGTATGCCATTTTTGCTATAACTCTTTTTCTGAGAGGTTCCAAGTAGTGAAACCTGGAGTAATTGAATAAAACACAATGAAGAATTTTTTTTATCAGTTTCATATCTTTATTCATTATAGGTACATATTTATGATTATTTCAAGTTAGGGTTGTTGACTAATCCAAAACTAGTCATGTGAGACTAAAGAAAAGTTTGATGAAAATGCTAGTCTCTTGTTGTTAAAGTTAAGGAAGGTTTGCAGGTATGTGATCATATACACCAGGTCTATTATAGAGTTACAAATCATATTTGGATGATGATATTGATGAGGGCTTTTGGTTGCTGTACATGTTGGGTACATGGTTGAGACAAGTAGTTGATGAGTTGGAACATACATGAGGTGTATAGTTGATGATGTTGGTACATATTGATGAGTAGTTGAAAAATGATTAGTACATACTTGGTACATGGTTGGATGCACTTTTTTATGGTACAAGTTGATTACAGGTTGTTTGGTACAAGTTGGTGCATGGTTGATGCACTTCTTTATGGTACAGGTTGATTACAGGTTGAGGTACAGGTTGATGCATGGTTGATGCATGGTTTAGGTTTATTGGTACAGGTTTACAGCGGTATATCTCATAGTGATAGTGTAACAGGGGTTCCATCATTCTACTTCTACTTCAGGGCGGTTGGACGGGGCAAGGAGAGGTGGTTGTAGCCACCTTCCGGTTGTAGCCAGAGAACATAGGGGGTTGTAGCCTCCTTCTGGTTGTATCCAAAGAATAGGGGAGTTGGAGATTCCTTCAGGTTGTAGAGTTAGAAACAAGGGGGTTGGAGCTTCCTTCCAGTTGCACCTGGAAAACAAAGGAAGTTGGTGCTTCCAATGAATGTAATTCTTCAAGACATATAAGAAAAATGATTCTGTGGTTTTCTCCCACTTTGGGTTTTCATGTAAAACATTGGTGTATTGTGTATGTGTATGATTGTTCATTTGTTCATTTCTTATTTACTCTGCAACTATTGGATGATAATGTTACATTGATATAACACTTGGATTATATGGTTAAAAATGATTACATTTCTTTATTACTGATTCACCCCCCTTCTCAGCAATCCAACAATTAGTATCAGAGCAGGTTCCTTTAGAAATCAGTTTAACCACTAAAAGGTATATCATGGAGAGCAACAAATTATATAAAAATGGAATAGCACAGTTCAATGGATAGAAGTATGCATTTTGGAGCATAAGGATGAAAACATATATACAGGCACAGGGATTTGAAATTTGGAAATCAATTATAGATGGATACACAACATCATCAGTTCTGCCAACAAATTACAAAGCAGTGAAACTCGGTCAAAATAATTCCATAGCAAAAAATGCACTTCTGAATGGTCTTAGTGAAATGGTATTCACCAAAGTTGCACATTGTAAATTTGCTAAAGAGATTTGGGACAAACTTCAAAATATTTATGAAGGAGATTCAAAACTCGAAGCAACAAAGCTTCAAACTTACAGAGGTCAGTTCGAACAACTTAAGATAAAGGAAGATGAGAATATTGTAGCTTACTTTTTACGAGTTGATGAAACAGTAAATGAAAACATAGAATTGGGAGAATAAATCAAAGAATCTGTAATTGTTCAAAAAGTACTAAGATCTCTTCCTATGAGATTTGACCCTAAGATATCAGCACTAGAAGAAAGATCAGATCTAAACTCAATAAGCATGGATGAATTACATGGAATCTTCACAGCATATGAAATGAGAACTGAACAGGAAAATCCAGATATAAAAGAAGCAGCCTTCAAAGCATCCAAAAAGTCAAAGAAAAAGGGAAGGAAAAAAGAAGAACATAGCAGTAGCAGTGACGTCTCAGAAGATGATGAAGAAGTGGCCAACTTTGTCAAAAGACTAAACAAGGGAACTAATGGTAGGTATAGAGGTAAGCTTCCCTTAATTTGTTTTAATTGTGATGGTATTGGTCATTTTGCTAACAAATTTCCTTATAAGAAAAAGAGAAATGATGAAGGTTACTCAAAAGGAAAACAAACATATAAAGGAAAAAGAACCACAAGGAAAGTTTTCAAGAAATTCTTATGCACCAAAGAAGACATCTCATCATCAGATGAAGATGAAGTGAGTGACAGTGAGATAGAAAGAGTTATGTTCATGGCAGTAGAAGACTCTGATAAAGAAGACTCCGAAGAAGAATATGAAGAATCCGAAGAAGAATATGAATAAGTCGAAGAAGAAATTAAAGAGGCAGAATTTGACTATTGAGAGGAATTAATGTGTGCCATAGAAGCTATCAGAAGAGAAACGAAGAAAAACAAGAAACTACAAGTAGAACTAGACAAGAAAGAAGACACTCAAGAACTAGAACAAATGATCACAAATTTGAAGGTTCAAATAGAAGAAGATAAAAGAATTGAAGAAGCACTCAAAGAACAACTAGATGAAAAATAAAAGATCATTGGAAATTTGGAAGCAGAGATTGTCACATTAAGAAGGGACATTCAAAAGAAAAATATCCAGAGCAACTCAAAAGTTTTGGATGATATTATCAATAGTAAAAAATCTCATCATGACAAGTTCGGACTTGGATACAATCAGACATGTTGGCACCAGAAGTCACTCCTGGATTGCAGCAGGAGTAAGCTTGATACTCATCAGTTTATATGTCATAGGTTGTTTATAAAGGGTGATCGAATGGGAGTAAACTCAGAACAATATCGTTTTAACTCAGAATCCCGGACCAGGCTACACATGAATAAGTGAGGTCTTGATCTAACTTCCGTCAGTAAGTTGATTTTAAAATGAGAAAAGGGAAGACTTGGTAAGAAATATGAACAAGACTGCTATGGGAATTAGACCTTCCAGCAGCTTGGAGAAGAAAAACAAAACACTAGAATGTGTCTAATTGACATAGTTACAATAGCCATAGTGACAGCTCGACTGGATCCTCCAATTCTGATCATTGTAATGCTACTGTAACAACTTTACTGGATCCTCCAATTCCAATCTATCTAGTGTGGGAGGGAGAAGATAAAATAGGAAACTGATTAAAACTGGTGCAGAAATTGCAGTGACCAACCATACATCATCCTACAATATCGCAACCCTCGACTGGATCCTCCAATTCTTAGTGTCTTAACACAGAGCTTACAGAGATGGAAAGAATTTGACTTTCATTAAATAGGAAATATCAAATAAAAATGCATAACCAGGAAAACCATTGATTCATCAAAACTTTACAATTGGGAGCTTAGCTCTACCATCAATACCAACAAAAATGGCAAAAATGCCTACATATACTTCAAACTAGCTCTACTGCTGAAACTCGATCATGTCATGCATTCAAGGCTTTACTTTGAATAGCTTCTCTGTCAGGCTGTGCATTTAGACAATGGTCATACTGCCCATGCAGTCTTCTCTCGGACGTGATCTATGTCAGTCCGGACTGACAACCTGCCTCCGCGCTTTGTCCCTTTCTGACCTTCTATTTATGGAAGGAGATGATGTCTCACCCACCTTCCATATTTACATTAAATTCTTCCTTGGGAACGGGGAAGGCTCTGGTCAACTTTGTACCTACAGGATGTGGAGGCCTTCTCATGGTTGTTGCTTCGTTGGACTGCTACGAGGGGACCCAGTCGACGAACGTGGATGAGGGTTTGACGGGGGCGATGGTGTCAACACTGTGAAGGTGACATGAGGCGTGCAACACCAGAAAATGAGGCAATGTGCCACAGGTAGGTGACGAGGAGACCGTAACGTGATGGGTCAGGGAGTGGGGACAAGAAACAAGTGGAAGTGGCGTGGAACATGGAGGTACAGGTGTCAAAATATAAGAGGGACTAAGGGAAAAGGGACATGAAATTGGGGAGAGTGGAAGACAAGTGTGTGGTAGCAAGAGGTAGGAGGGGAGTGGGAGATGTGATAGGGGAGAGAGGGAGGTAAAGTGGAGGACACATGTCACCGGGAGGTGAGGGCAGTAAGCGGAGGAGGAAGTGGTAAGAGGTTTCAAGGGGGGCCCATACAAAAACGCCCATATCGGACCCCCCCCCTTATTAAAGGCGGAATGATGGTCGGGGGGGGGTCTGGAATGAAACCTCAGCCACAGATATAGGCACTTAAATCTCGGCCCTTCAAACTTGCGCGTTCTCACATCGGACCCCCCCCCCCGCTAATAAATGTATAACGATGAGGTGGGTCCGGAATTGAATCCCAACCGATGATCTGGGTGCGCAAATCCTGGCTGCCCAAATCAACCTACTGCTTAGCGAAATGCACATTTTATGCTCAAACTTAGGATAAGTGGGTTTTGACCTGCTTCTTGCCATCTTTTCACCAAAAGGGGTCGCTTCTTAGGGAAAACACCCCCTACATGTTTATGTGATAACATTAGGCTCCATGGGGGAGGGCATGCTCCCTGTGAGATGCCAAGAACTCTATTGCAGCTTCAGTGCCTCACTGTTGGGCTATGGATTCGTTTACTAAGCCAAAGATAAAGAGGAAAACAATATTTACAAAACTGAAGAGCCACTCATGGCTCAAACAAAATACTTCTTCAGGAAATGCCCATTCACAGGGCCATTAAAAACTTCTTCGCCCTCCAAATCCTACAACCTGTAGGTGTTGTTTAAAAATAATTCAGAGATTTTGAAGGGCCCAATCCAGAGGGCTTCAAACTTGTTGTGTTTGCCTCTATCCTGCCTAGGTGCATCCCACTTAAGCACTAGATCTCCCAGCTAGAAATTTTCTTTTCTCGCCTTTCTGTCAAAGGATTTTTGATCCTCTGCTGATGGACATGAACTTTGTCCATTAGTTTCTCCCTAGTCTGTTGCATTTCTACTAGTTGGTGAATTCTTCTGATCATATCATCAGGCTCTCCTTGATAATCCTGTAGGAATTTTTCTACAGGTAGGGCCAGATGAGAGGGAAAAACAACTTTTGTCCCATAAACAATTTGGAAAGGAGAGATTCCAAGGGACCTCTTTGGTGTCACTCGATCATCCCATAGAGTATATTTGAGATTTGAATCCCAGGCCTTCTTGTTGTCCTCTAGTAGTCTTTTGATGATTTTTATCAGGCTTTTGTTAGAGGACTCTGCTAGTCCATTTCCCTGTGGGTAGTAGGGAGTAGAGTGGATCAATGAAATCCAAAAATGCTCATAGAATTTGATCAGTGGCTTAGATCTGAATGATGCAACGTTGTCAGTGATGATTCTATTTGGACAACTGAATCGGGCTATAATATCTTCAAGAAAACCAATGATCACTTTGTGAGAAGAACTCTTGGTAGGGATGGTTTCTATCCATTTGGTGAAATAATCAGTGGTAGCTAGGATCCACCAATGTTGACCACTTGAAGGGGGATGAATCTCCCCAATGAAGTCCAACCCCCATTGTTGAAAGGGTCCTGAAGCTACTATAGGCTTTAGTGGCAAAGACTTGAGTTGTTGTTTTCCTGAGAATTTTTTACATTTGATGTAGGCTCTAATATTTCTGCAAACATCAGTGAACAAAGTAGGCTAGTAGTACCCAGACCTGAGAATTTTGTAGGCTGTGGTCTTCCAGAATGTCCCCCATAGAGGCTACTATGAAAATCACACATAACCCTTTGGGCCTCCTGTGGGTTTAGACATATCAGAAGCACTCCCAGAGGGTCTTTCCAATATAATACCTGATCAATAAGGCAATATCTGACTGCCTTGAGCTTTAAATCTCTTGCCTTGATTTTTCCCACTCCATCAGGAGGCTTTAATTCTTGCTGAAAATATAATATGTCTCGATACTAGGTGCAGTATGCTAGTGATAAGTTGTCTTTAGATCTCTTGTTAAACAACTCTACCTGCTGATTTTCTGAGTAAGCATTGATGAAATTAACCCCCAAGGTATTACAATTGGATTCAACTAGCAACTTGGATAAACCCCGCCCTTTAACTAGTTTGGTGGGATTTATTTCTAGGTCAAACTCAAGGATTTTGGCAATCCATTTTATCCTCCTCCCGTCTATGTCAGGTTGAACAAGAATGTCCTTCATAGAAGTTGAAGGAACATATGCAATGACCTTTTAGTGTAGGACATAGACTCTGAAGGCTTTGAGAGATTTTACCAAGGCATATCCTTTCTTTTCCATAATGTCATCTCTAAGTTATGCATCCCTTAATGCTTTACTGAAGAAGGAAATAGGTTTCTCTAGCCCTTCATCATTTTTCTGCAATAGAACAGTGGCTACTGTATCAAAAGAAGAAAAAGAAAAGATCAGGAATTCCTTGGAATAATCGGGACTGATAAGCACAGGTGCTGCAGTCAATGTTTTTTTTATTTGGTCAAAGGATTCCCTAGGTTCAACAGTCCACTTTACTTCATTTCCCTTCCTAAGCATGGTTGTGATATGTTTCACTAGGTCAGCAAAATTTGAGACAAACCTCCTCAGAAAATTAATCTTACCCAGGAAAGATTGGACTTCTTTCCTGAACCTGGTAAGTGACAGGGTTCAAATTGCCTCCACCCTTCTAGGATCAATTCTCACCCCCTCTACTAATACTATATGGCCCAACAACTTTCCCTCTTCCACTGCAAACAAATACTTCTTAGGATTTAGGGAAAGGTCGAACCTTCTGCACTTCAGGAAGACTTTCCTCAGATGGCAACAATGTTCTTTATTAGATCTGGAAAAGACTATTATGTCATCCAGATAGATCACCACAAACTGATCTTTCTCCCCAATGAAAGCAATGTCCATGGCTCGCTGAAATGTTGCCCCTGCATTCATCAATCCAAAAGGCATTTTGGCATACATGAATGTGCCCCAAGGAGTGGTGAAGGTTTTTTTTTCTCTGTCCTCAGGTAAGAATGATATTTGATTGTAGCCATTAAATCCATCAATCATGGATATCCTGGATGCACTAGTTACCATTTGCAGTATGTGTTCCATATTTGGTAAGGGGTAATTTTCCTTCTTTGAACTCATGTTCAGATTTCTGAAATCAACAGATAGCCTGATTTCTCCACTCTTCTTTCTCACTGAGACAAAATTGGCCACCCATTCAAAATATCTTAAAGGGACAATGATTTGAGCATCCAATAGCTTCTTTACTTCTTTCTCCATGATAGGCAACAACATGGGATTGACCTGTCTTAGCTTCTGCCTGAAAGGCTTAGCTTCCTCCTTCAGTGGGATATTATGCTCAATAATAGTTGTGTCATTGTCTTGAGTTCTTCATAGGGTCCAAGAAAAAACATCAGCAAATTCCCTCAATATTTCAGCATACTCATCCCTCTGTTCTTTTGTCAAGTTGCTTGACAATTTGATAAACTTTGGCTCCTTCTCTGTGCCAATGTTGCACTCAGTTGTATCAACACTATTAGTTGAGTTTTTACCCCTTACTGCCACATCATTGTTGTCTAATAGCCTTTCCAAAGGAACCATTCCTTTGGGAATATGGTTGTTAGGTAATTGAACAATTTGATGATCAACAATCTTCTTCAGAAGAGCATCAACATGAGGATTTGCTTCAGATGTAGGGTCCTGATCAATGTGCAATGTTGAAAACTCTTCAACTATCTCCAGGAACCTTTTCATTTCAAGATCATCCTCAAACACCTTCCAATGCTTGACATTATCAGGTATGGAGGGCCTGTATTTCACCTCTATATCATATCTGAGCTTTGGTGGCAGAGGTACTCTGAAATTACTTGTTGAAATGGCCATAGAATCAGCTACAATGTTTTCTCCTCTTGGAGTGAATGATATATTGAAGGCTAGGAAAAAACTGTCAATAAGGTCCCATGCATCATTTCTGTAACTCCTCAGCCGAGGGTGTTTGGCTTGATAAACATTTTTGACCTGCTAGACAATCATCTCAGCATATCCAAAGACATATATTTCTTTGATCCCCATTTCCTTTGCATCCCTTAAGCCCAAAATAAGAGCTTCATACTTTGCCACATTATTGGTAACTTCAAACTCTAATTTGCATGATAGAGATATAGTTTCCTGAACAGGGGAAACAAAAACTATCCTGTCACCTGCCCCTTCTTTAGAAGAAGCTCCATCAAAGAACATTTTCCACACAACTGTAGTTGGGGGATGTGCTTCATGAAAAGAAATTGGCTACTTTTTTATTTGAAGGGGAGGCTCAGGGGTGTTGGTGAGCTGCAACAAGTTGGATCCCAAATCAGTGTTAAGGGAAAAGATGGGGTGATTGGTGGGATCTGCTTCATCACTTACAATGTAGGCCAACTGAACCTCTCTGTACAATCTTCTCTTTTCCCCTCCAAAGACTAGGATGGTAGAATATGTTAGGTCCATTTGTAATGTTCCCCCAAGCCTATTAATCCAGGATCTTGACAACAACATGCCAAACTTGGGGGCAACATCACCTACCATAATGTCCATGACCACACTTTTCATGGGTAGATGGAACAGAGTCACTACCAGATCTTTGATCAGCCCAAGACACTGCACCCTCCTTTAATTGAAGGAATACAAGTCATGGTAGACCTTCGTAACTTCTAGTCCAAGCTCTTCCATGACATTTTTGGGCATGAGGTTATGAGATGCCCTAGAATCCATCAGAAAATTATGCAGCACCTTATCATGTATATTTAGGGATGTGTAGATGGGAGGGGATGAATAATCTCTGTCTTCTACAATAGGCCCTAGGATGACTGCTAGTTTTTCGTCTTGGAGGTTTACTGAGTCTGTGGAATGGCAGGATGGCTCGGGCTGTAAAATATTAGAGAGAGACCTTTTGAAATCTTCATGTTTGACTAGCTCTGAAATGGGCACAGGAATCCTGATTTTTTGAATTTCATGCTCAAAGCTAAAGGAGGAAGGAGGCTTAGGAATTTCCTTCACCTCTGGGACAGGGTCTTTGGCAGTCGGTGAGATATTCTGAGTTTTCTTTTCTTTGGTTATATTTGTTGCGGACTTAGCAGGATTTTCTGCAACAAGAGGTTGATCTGAGATATTAGACTTCCCTTCTTTCTTCTTTCATATGAGATTGTATCTGTTAGTACTGTTGTCTTTAGCTTTCTCCCCCTTACTCAGTTCATTGATTTGAATGTTCATGAGAGATTCTTCATATGCAGATTGAGTCAAATGGGGAAAAGGGGAGGTGTCTTCAATATAGTGAATTTCAGGGTCTATTTATTCTTCTTCCCTTTCCTCGTCATCAACTAGGTTATTTTGGAGAGGGGCTTGAATCCTTTGATTATCCCTATCTTTGTTTCTTTGTTCCCTTGGCATAACCTGTGGCACATTGTTATTAGGCCTCCCGAAGCCTCTGTTATCAGTATTTTGGGGATTTCTATATATCGGCTTCCCTTCTAACTCCAACCTTTCCATCCTAGCCGAAAGTGATTTTAGCATCTTAGTTACTTCATCCATCTGGGGGGGAAGGGTAGGGAAACCAGATGTGTAGGATTTTGATCTCCTCCTAGGTATATCTCTATTAGCTTTATTTCTGAGTCGGTCAAGAACCAATATATTCGACTCAACTTCCACAGCCACATCCTGCATGTGATCCAGGGAAGTGGCTCTTCTTTCCCTCAACATAAGGCATAAATCAGGGTCAAAAGCACTGGCATAAGTAATTTTGGCTTAATATTATGAGGTTTTTATCTCAGCAGGGATCTTATTGTACATCTTGTTAAACCTCTTGGAGAAGTCAGAGACAAAATCTCCCTCCTTTCTCTTTAGGGACCCAAACTATGTCATGTAATACATGAAGTCTTTCTTATCTCCCCACTGTCTCAAAAAGGCATTATCCAAAGCCTCAATCCCATCAATATGTCCAGGAGGCAAGGCCCTAAACCATTTCCTGGCCTTGCCTTCAAGGATATGAACAAAAATCCTCATCCATACATCTGCATGCATGATGACATGATGATCTGTAAAACTGTAAAAGGCTTCGAGGTGTTCTTCTACGGTTATGTCTCCCTCGCCTGTGAACTTGGGTAACTTTTTAAGGTAGCCATCTGCTGGGAGGGAATTCAGAGGCTGAGGCAACACAAGGGGGGCATACCTGGCAGCTATAATAGCCTCCATTCTGGTCATAGTGGGGTTTTCTCCCACCATAGGGACAATAGGTGGAGGAGAACTGGGAGGGGGAGGAGTTTGAACAGGGGAGACTGGAACCGAACTTGCAGGAAAACAAGGAAACAACAGAGGATTCGACAAGGAGGCTATCAGGCTTAAGGGAACAGAAGTTGGTGTCGGTACAGCAACAATAATAGTAATAGGAGGTGGGGTTGTAAATCCTGGGGTAGGAAAATCTTCTAAATTCCAGGGTCTAGACCAGGCTGCAACGCCAGGGGAGATAGGAGTGAAAAAGATTTCTCCCTCTAACCCGAGACCAGGAGGAGAAAACTCAGCAGGCACACTCCCAAAATTAAAAAAAATGAGAAACTCCAACAAGGGGTTTGATAGGAAAATAAGAAGTAGATATTGGAGTCTCTAATAGAGGGTAATGAAAATTATTAGAAATACCTGGTTCAGTAGTAGAAGCTCCTTCTTGGAGGGCCTTTCCCTTTCTGATAAGCTTCTCTAAATCTGCTTCAGGTGTTACTAGAGGCAGTTGTGGGTGAGACCGTGTGTCTCTGCCTCTTGAAGACACAATTGAAACAGCAGGTTCACCACAGTGGATTCGTCACAATGGAGTCGCCAGGTGCATGGTAGAAATCTTGTAGGGATCTGATTCCTGATGCACCTTCAGAATCAGAGGCTCAATGTCGTTCAATCCTAGGGAAAATCTTCAAATTTGTTCCCGACAACGGTGCTAGAAATGTTGGCACCAGAAGTCACTCCTGGATTGCAACAAGAGTAAGCCTGATACCCATCAGTTTATATGTCACAAGTTGTTTATAAAGGGTGACCGAATGGGAGTAAAATCATAACAATATCATTTTAACTCAGAATCCCAGACCAGGCTACGCATGAAAAAGTGAGGCCTTGATCTAACTTCCATCAGTAAGATGAGTTTAAAATGATCAGAGGGAAGACTTGGTGAGAAAGATGAACAAGACTTCTATGGGCATCAGGCCTTCCAGTAGCTTGGGGAAGAAAAACAAAACACTGGAATGTGTCTAAATGACATAGTTACAACAACCATAGTGATAGCTCGATTGGATCCTCTAATTCTGAGCATCATAATTCTACTGTAACAACTTGACTATATCCTCCAATTCCAAGCTTTCCAGTGTGGGAGGGAGAAGATAACACAGGAAACTGATTAAAACTGTTTTACATTAACTGCTTCCTTGGGAACGGGGAAGGCTCTGGTCAACTTTGTACCTGTAGGATGTGGATGCCTTCTCATGGCTATTGCTTCATTGGACTGCTACGAGGGGACCCATTCGGTGGACGTGGATGAGGGTCTGACGAGGGTGATGGCGTCAACACTGTGAAGGTGAGACGAGGGGTGTGACACCAGACGATGAGGTGATGTGCCACAGGTAGGTGACAAGGAACTGCAATGCGATGGGTCAGGGAGTGGGGACGGAAAATAGGTGGAAGTGTCATGGAGCATGGAGGTACAGGTGTCGGAAGATAAGAGGGAATAAGGGAAAAGGGACATGACACCAGGGAGAGTGGAGGACAGGTGTGTGGTAGTGAGAGGTGGGAGGGGAGCGGGAGACATGACAGGGGATAGAGGGAGGTAAACTGGAGGATACATGTCACTGGGAGGCGAGGGTCGTAAGCGGAGGAGGAAGTGGTAAAAGGTTTCAGGGGGGGGCATACAAAACCGCCCATATCAGAAACCCCCCCCCCGCTTATTAAAGGCATAACGACGAGGGGGGGGGGGTCCGGAATGAAACCTCAGCAGCCAATCCAGGCACTTAAATCCTGGCCCTTCAAANCCCCCCCCCCCTATTAAAGGCAGAATGATGAGGGGGGTCTGGAATTGAATCCCGACCGCTGATCTGGGCATGCAAATCCTAGCCACCCAAATTAGCCTGTTGCTTAGAGAAATGTGCATTTTGTGCTCAAACTTAGGATAAGTGGGTTTTGACCCACTTCTCGCCATCCTTTCTCCAAAAGGGGTCGCTTCTTAGGAAAAACACCCCCTACATGTTTATGTGATAACAAGACAGAAAAAGGATCAATCTCCAAAACAACAAAGCTAGAAACATATCCAAAAAGCTATGCAGAAACAATCAAGGGGGGTAGGAAGATCTATAAGGAAGATTATAGGGACACTTCTCCACTGAGAAGATTCAGATTTTAGAATCAACAACCGACAGATACGCCTCAGGAAGAAGAAGAATTTATAAGAGTACCTCCTTTAAGAAGATCTTCAACTCCCAGGTATCAAACTATCTTTTTTGGTTTATGTTATGCATGTAATAATTTTGGACATAAAGCTATGAATTGCAAAGATAACAACAGGAACACAAACAACTTTGGAAGTCCAACACAAAGGGGTTATCCAAGAAGGCTTAGTGAAACACAGAGAAGAAGTTACAACAAGTTTGACTCTTTGAGCACTGAAGTGGAATGTTACAAATGTAACAATTTTGGACACATGGCCAAAGATTGCAAAATGACAGTCCCTCCCAGAGAACCGCAACAGAATAACAACAGTTATAGACAAGAACCTCAAAAAAGGACATGGATAAGAAAGCAGGATCAGTATAGCAATGAAGAATGCACACTCTCTCTATAAGCTAAGCAGAAGAAACATGGTTGTTATGTTGCCAATGGCTTTTCAAAACACATGACAGGTGATAGAGACAGGTTTCTTACATTATGAAAGGAAAGAGATGGATCAGTCTCCTTCGAAAATGATGATTCAACTAAAATCATTGGAAAAGGCACAGTCAGAATTGGTAACAAGAATACTAAGGCAGAAAATGTTCTACTAGTAGAAGATATGAAACATAATCTTCTAAGTGTGAGTCAAATGTGTGACCAAGGTCATAAAGTTACTTTCGATTCACAAAAATGAGAGATAAGAAAAGAAGGTTCGGGAAAATTGATTGCTACAGCTGCGAGAACTTCAAGCAACATATATGTATTAAGTGAAATTGGAAATGAAAAGTGTTGTCTAGAAAAGGATGATGAAAGTTGGCTATGGCACAAAAGAATGGGTCACATACATTTTGATAGCCTTGTCAAATTCAACAGAAGAGAAGCAGTCAAAGAAATGACCCAAATCATGAAACCAACCAACACTTTATGCAAGCATTGTCAACAAGGAAAGCAAACAAAGACCAGGCTCAAATCAAAGGAATATTCAACGACAAGACCACTGGAAATTGTGCATACTGATCTAGTTGGACCAACTACAACAAAGGGTTTAAAAGGTGAGAAATACTTTATGTTATTAGTTGATGATTATACAAGAATGACTGCAGTTTTCTTTCTCAAGGATATGTCAGAATCTTTTGAAAACTTCAAGATATACAAGGAAATGGTTGAAAATGAAATGGATTCAAAAATAAAATGCTTGAGATCTAATAATGGAGGAGAGTTCACTTCAAAGGAATTTATGGACTACTGCAACAGTCATGGAATAAAAAGGCAATTCACCGTTGCTAGGACACCTCAACAGAATGAAGTTGTTGAAAGAAAGAACGGGACAATACAAGAAATGGCTCAAAAAATGCTAATGGATTCCAAATTGATAGATATATTTTGGACACAGGAAGTGCATACAACAGTTCACATTCAAAATAGAGTAATGCTCAGAAAAAACACTAACAAAACTCCCTATGATCTATGGAAAGGAAGACCAGCAAATGTGAAGCACTTCATATTTTTTGAAGCAAATGCTACATAAAAAGAGAAGATGGAAAAATGGGAAAGTTTGACTCTCATGTGGACAAAGGAGTGCTTGTTGGTTACTCAAGTACAAGGAAAGCATACAAGTGTTACAATCTAAGATTGAACAAAGTTGTAGAAAACATCAACGTAACAATTGATATAGGCAAACCAGAATCAAAGGAAGAAGAAAATGAATTAATGGAACAACTTTTCGAAGAAGAAGAAAAAGATGAAAAGGAAGTAGAAGAGGAAGATGAAGAGACTCCGACAGAAGCAGAAGGTCAAGTTCATCAAGTGCCTCCAAATACACCTAGTAGACGAGTATAGAAGAATCATCCTTCGTATCAGATTATCAGAAACAAAGACACAGGAGTTGAGACTAGAAGAAGAATCCATTCACCAGAAAAAACACACCTAGCACTCACATATACGATTGACCCAACCTATTTTGAAGAGACCAACAAGGATGAATTTTGGAACAAGTCCATGGATGAAGAATTGGATCAAATAGAGAAAAATGACACTTGGGAATTGGTTCCAAGACCAAAGGATAAGAATGTGATCGGGACAAAGTGGATATACAAGAATAAATTGAATGAAGATGGACATATTACAAGGAAAAAATCTAGATTGGTATGTAAAGGATATGAACAGGTTGAAGGAGTCGACTTTGAAGAGACATTTGCCCCGATTGCCAGAATGGAAGCATTTTGATTGCTTTTAGCTTATGCATTCTCCAAAAATATTAAATTGTATCAGATGGATGCAAAATCATCTTTTCTAAATGGGGAACTTGAGAAGAAGTCTACATTGAACAACCAGAAGGATTTCAGTTGTCAGAGAATGCAGACTATGTGTGCAAATTAAAGAAGGCCTTGTATGGTCTAAAACAGGCTCCTAGAGCATGGTACTCTAGACTGGATAAATATCTACAACAGACAGGGTTCAGAAAAGGAAGTGCAGACAACAACCTCTACATCAAGGTAAGTCAAGGTAATATTTTATTAATTGAAGTTTATGTTGATGATATTATTTTTGGTAGTGATGATGATGGGTTAAGCCAGAAATTTTCAAAGGATATGCAGAATGAATTTGAAATGTCATTACTTGGAGAACTATCCTTCTTTCTAGGACTTCAGATATGTCAAAGCAACCAAGGAATTTTTATTTCTCAAACCAAGTATATCAGAGAAATGCTAAAGAGGTTTGGAATGGAAGATTGTAAACCAATTATCACTCCCATGCAAACCAATTGCAAGTTAAGCAAAAATGATGATTCAAATTATACAGATAAGAGGCAATACGGGTCAATGATTGGCAGCCTACTATATGTGACATCATCTAGACTAGATGTAATGTAGGAAGTTGGACAGGTGGCATGATTTCAGGCAACACCAAAGGAATCATATGTATTAGCAGTGAAGAGAATTTTCAGATATATCAAAGGAACAAAAGAGTTTGGATTATGGTATCCAAAAGGAAATGATATATCTCTTATTACCTACACTGATGCAAATTGGGCAGGTTGTATTGATGAACGACGAAGCACCAGTGGAGAAGAGTTATACTTGGGTGAGTGTTTAGTATCATGGCTAAGCAAGAAACAATCATCAGTATCTCTATCTACAGCCGAGGAAGAGTATATTGCAGCAACAACATGTTGTACATAGGTTCTTTGGATGAAACAAACTTTGACAGATATACAAGTTGAGTATGATGAGCCCATTCCAATCTATTGTGATAATACAAGTTCCATCAGTATCTCGAAAAACCCAGTGATGCACTCCAAGACGAAGCACATTCCAATCAAGTATCACTTTCTACGGGAACAGGTTGCATAAAAGAACATTAGAGTTGAGTATTTGGGAAAAAAGGAACAAGTGGCAGACATCTTTACAAAACCACTTCCATGGGAAGCCTTTGAGTATATTTGCCAAAGACTCAGAGTTATTTCTACTCCAAAATGAATGCTTTTGAATTCTTATCTTATATGTCTTAGATGTACATGAGGAAGCACCATAAAGAGGATAGTTCAGTCAGGGGGAGCAACCCCGGATGGAAATATACCTTTTCCATTGATGACAAAGGGAGAGATTCATCAGATGCAAAGGATAGAGGCATGGTTCCAGGTGGAGCAATGGTCACAGAGATGCAAAGAACAGAGGCATTTTTCCAGGGGGAGCATGAGTGATATGACTTCAGTATTTCATGACATAATTTCATTATTGCATCAAAGTGTTGCCATCAATGCCAAAGGGGGAGATTGTTGATTAAGGTTGGTTGTCATTGATGTCAACCCTTGAAGAAAGTTTGGTATCTTATTCTGGTAGCACAAAGTTTTGGGTAATGGACCCACGGTTGTTTCATGTATAATGGTATGAGTTTTAATATATTTTAAGGTAATACTATTCTATATGAATAGTACATGTCATTCCATTTCTTGTGGTATGTGGAATGTCACATAACTCCTCACGGTTTGAGAGTTATGGCCTTATGAAGTTGGAGGACCCTCATATGTTGGCTTGAAGCCCCAAAAGGTCAAAGAAGTCAAAGAGCTTGCAAAGAATAAATTATTATTTAAATGATAAAGTAAAGTGACAAAGTCAAGAAGGATTATTTAAATAATAAAGTGAAGTGACAAAATCAAAGAAGATTATTTAAATGATAAAGTGAGGTGACAAAGTCAAGGAGTAATATTTAAATGATAAAGTATTGGGGAACTTTCTAATTATGGAAAGTGGTTAACCCTAAAAATGAGGAAAACAGGTTAAGTGACCTATAAATAGGTTAAGTGACCTAGAAATGGGTTAAGTCACCTAGAAGATGGAGAGTATAAATAAGAGGCAAGGCTCTCTTATTTTACATTAAACTTGAGAATATTGAATATCTATAGGTGACTGAGGTAAAAAAAGGATATCTAAGCCGGATTTCAGAGGGAAGGTGAAGAAAAGAGGGCCAAAATTCAAGGGAGGATAAATTCTTTTGATGATGCTTTCTAAGGTATGTTATTTACAGGTCATCTCACCATTTTCACAATATTTTTTTTTATAGAATGATTCCAACTGTAATATTGATAGGCCATTGAGGAAACATATACAAGTATCTGTGGTAAAAAATTCATCATGTGGGTCATTTTATTTTTGGAGTTAAATTCTGTGGAAAATAGGGTTTGTGGCTAGTCCTGAAACCAGTCTAAAACATGTGTTTCGGGTAAAAAAGTCATAACTTATTCATAATAGATCCAAATTTAGTAAGACCAAATATGTTGGTTAGAGTATAGTCTATATTATGTTTTGTAACAATTTCAAATTGACTCAACAAATATTACGTGCAGGGAATGCTCTACAAGGTCACTCTCTAGAATAAACCAGAATTCAGCAAGGTATACCATTTTTTCTATAACTCCTTATTTTGAGAGGTTACAAGTAGTGAAACCTGGAGGAATTGCATAAAACACAATGAAGAACATTGTGTATTAGTTTCAGATCTTTATTCATTACAGGTAGATAGTTATGATTATTTCAAGTTAGGGTTGTTGACTAATTCAAAACTAGTCATGTGAGACTAAAGAAACGTTTGATGAAAATGCTAGTCTCTTGTTGTTAAAGTTAAGGAAGGTTTGTAGGTATCTGATCATATACACCAGGTCTATTACAAAGTTACAAATAATATTTGGATGATGATATTGATGATGGATTTTGGTTGAGGTACACGTTGGGTACATGGTTGAGACAAGTAGTTGATGAGTTGGCACATACATGAGGTGTATAGTTGATGATGTTGGTACATATTGATGAGTCATAGTTGATGATTAGTTGAAAAATGATTGGTACATACTTGGTACATGGTTGGATGCACTTGTTTATGGTACAAGTTGATTACATGTTGTTTGGTATAGGTTGGTGCATGGTTGATGCCCTTGTTTATGGTACAGGTTGATTACAGGTCGAGGTACAGGTCGATGCATGGTTCAGGTTTATTGGTATAGGTTTACAACAGTATATATCATAGCGATAATGTGATAGTGGTTCCATCATTCTACTTCTACTTCAGGGTGGTTGGACGGGGCAAGGAGAGGTGGTTGTAGCCACCTTCCGGTTGTAGCCAGAGAACATAGGGGGTTTTAGCCTCCTTCTATTTGTAGCCAGAGAATAGGGGAATCAGAGCTTCTTTCAGGTTGTATCCTGATAAGCAAGGGGGTTGGAGCCTCCTTCCAGTTGCAGCTGGAAAGCAAAGGAAGTTGGTGCTTCCAATGAATGTAATTCTTTAAGACATATAAGAAAAATCATTCTATGGTTTTCTCCCACTTTGGGTTTCCACGTAAAACACTGGTGTACTGTGTATGTGTATGATTGTTCATGTGTTCATTGATTATTTACTCTGTAGTTATTGGATGATAATGCAACATTGATATAACACTTGGATTATATGGTTAAAAAGGATTAAATTGCTCTATTATTGATTCACCCCCCCTCTCAGTAATCCAACAAAGCCATAACGTCGTCATACCGTGTTCTTGGTTTTTCAAGACCAAACTTACTCCCTTTGCTCATGCCCTCCATAAAAATTGTAAACCCCTCCTCGTCATGTGGATGAGAGGAGCCATCATTAGATAAATAGGATCGTGGAACAATAAAATAAAACAAATGCGAAATAAAACACAGAAGATACACAATACAATAGAAACACAGATATACGTGGTTCAACCAATGTGGGCTACATCCACCATAGAAATTTCTAGTTCCTTCCTTTATTATTGTCCAGCAAAATGAAGGGATACAACCTACAACAAACCCGCTATAACTTTCTCTTCTTTCTCTCATATTCTCCTCTCTCATAATACAATATTCGCAATGATACATAGCCGCAATACAATTCCCTCATAAAACAAGGTTTCCTTCTAGGAAAAAAAAACCCTAACATAACTTCTACCGTCAGATTTGTGACCTTATAATGAACGGTCCAGATTTACTATGAAATTACAATATACATCTACAAGGAAATTTTTCCTTCAGGGAATGTTGTCCCCTGAACCCCCACTGGGGGCCCACTTTCCCCCAACTCCCTAGCCGGGGGGATGAGCCCCCCAGACCCCGCAGGGGGGGAAAGCCCCCTGCGTGGAGGGGTGTATAGTATTCCAGGGTGTACATTCTTCATGGGGTATAAACACGGCTAGAAACAAATACCTATGAAACAAGAAGATAATCAGGGCCCACAACCAACAATCTCCCACTTGGAGACTGATCACAACAACTCCACTTTTGTTTTAACTATTGGACTATACTCCACCTTGGACCTAGAAAATTTCTCATCTTCACCTTCATGCTTGAAGACCAACTGAAACTAAGAAGGAACTCAATTTCTCACTGGTTACTCCCTTTGTTAACATGTCTACGAGATTCTAGCTAGTATGTATATTTTCCAACTTCAAATGTCCATTTTCCAAGATGGATCGTATGAAATGGTACCTAATGTGTATATTCATAGTCTTTGAATGGAAAGCTGAGTTATTTTCAAGATGAATGGAACTCTCACTGTCACAGTACAACCTGCTATTGTCCTGCTTCTTTCCCAATTCCTCCATAAACCTTTGTAACCAAATCATTTATTTACTAGCCTATGTAGCAACAACATACTCTGATTTTGTTGTTGAAAGTGAAACAACCTTTTTTAGTTTCAAACTCCAACTTATTTTTGTTCCACCTACAGTAAAAACATACCCCGTGGTGCTCCTCCTACTATCCTTATCACCTTCCATATCTGAATCGACATATCCCTGTAGAAAAGTGTCTGAACCTCCAAAACATAATGCATGAGTAGAAGTACCTCTCAAATACCTGAGAATCCACTTTACTTCCTCCCAATGTTCTTTACCTGGATTTTTCATATATTGTTGGTGTGGAATTGATCAGACCAGGGTCCTTTTCAGGTTACCAACAAAAGGTATCGAAGTAGTCTAGAGCGCTAGCATTTTCCTCTTCCTTGAAGGGAAGCAGTCTCACCCGAAGCGCAACCAAGACGAGGAAGATAGGGAAGGGTAAGAAGAATACTTAGACAAATCAATACTATCTCAGGATCATCGTTAGTCTTGCGTAAGATAGATTAAACCCAGAACTGTCTGAACATTCCTAACCCAAATTAAAGAAAACAGAGTTGTGTTGCATTCATAAAGAAGCTATATCCAATTAAGTATATCTGACATAAAGATAGTATGAAGCAACATTCAAGATATTCAGAAGATAAACAGACACAATAATTCCAAAATTTGGGTCTCTATTTGTATTAACATCATACGGTTCTTCTCAATTACATGGTTCGACTAAGTTACAGACACAGCTCGGTCATGCCAAAGCTAATAGTGAAACACTATACTACTGAGAGACAAGGTTATCTAAAACCTTTTCTCTTTCAACCTTACAATAGGACATGACTCTGTTACAGCCTTGGTCTGGTTCCAAACCCAAACTCTAGAACTCTAGCTAACTTTTACCCAAAATGGACAATAACAACACAGAACTCGAACCAATTCCAACAGCCATCTGACTAGCGAGGATCAACCCTTTACAATCATATTCCTCCCATATATATAAGCCAATTGGGATCTTCAGGTTTGATACTTCGAATGATTTATTTTCTTGTTCTGTTGTAACTTATTTCTTCAAGATGGTGTTGCATTGCACTTCCAACCATTTTCGATTTCTTTCTTCATTTCGTTCTCCAGCTCCTCTGTGACTTGCGCAACTTATGTTTACCAAAATTGGGGTTGTAGCATTCCTTACGCAACTTATAATCAACAAAATGAACGACCCAACAGGCTTCGATCACAATCCTTGACTCATCCTTGATTCAAATCCTTGGTTCTTTCGTGGTCTCTGGATTGGCCTGTTTCTTTCCTTTGTCTTTTCTCTTTGCTTCGCTTCTAGTTTCTTCTTGAGTTATTTCCTTTTCTGCTTCTTCAAATGAAGGGCCCAACTCTGGGACCAATTCTAGAGATCTCTTCCTTACTCCTTGGAAATTAACGACTTTGTCCTGCCACTTTTTGGAAAGGAGTGAATCTTCGGCCATGAACTGTTGAGTCGCGTCTATATTGCATTCCTTAGGCTTGGACGTGACCAGAGAGTTCCACTCTGATTTGGCTGTAGAATCTATATGATGCATCTATAGATAGGTTGTCTCAATGATAGGTCAAAAGTCCCTTGGCTCTTTCTTAGCCACTGACTGTGCTTTGAATAAGGAATTTAGCTCATTGTCTACTTGTTGGATCTTGTTGAATTTTTATTGTTGCTCCAGCGGATCCAGGGTGATAGCAACTTCTTCGTTGAGCGACTGGATCTTTATGCACAAGTCCTCCAGAGTTTGGTTGTGCCATGAAATAATACCCATCCAGTCACTAACTTCTCGAAAGATCTTTGTTTATTTTACAGTTTGTTTGTGCAAGGTTGCTCTTGCGTTATTCCCTTCAAGCACGACTCTCTCCATTTTCTCTTGAAGCTTCCAGGGTTGTTGTTCTGCTTCATGATGACTCTCCCACAACTATGCTTCAAGATTCTCTATGAAAATGGCCAGATCTGACCATGCTACCTGGAGTAGCTCGATTTGTTTCATAGGCTCGCCTACTGCACTAGCTTCGGGCAGTTGTGGTGCTGTCCTTTAGATCATTGTACAGGCTTCTGCAAGCTTTTCCTGGAGGTTTTCCACTTTTTTCTCTGCTTGGATTTTTGTGTACTCCTCTTGCATCTGATGTTCTTGCGTGAGGAGTGCTTCCTTATTGAAAAAATATGCTTCCCCTTCGACCTGCTGGAGCCTCTATTCCAGTTGATCAGTTGAGGCTTTGATCATCCCTACTAGCTATGTTTTCGACCATTGAGTGAGATCACTAAAAGAAGTAGTGACATCCTTGGGTACTCGGACTTGCAGTGGGAGTCCACTGGTCGTTGATTGTTCTGAAGGTATCTCCACCTCTTCCTCCCCTGTATATGGACCTTTCATATATTACGCAAGTCTCACCCTCACTGCTGATGGAAGGAATGGGAGCATATATGTTTTCGCCAAGCATAGATGCACCAACTTTGCGCACTGTTGTGGGTTCTGAAGTACTAGCGCCAGTTTCTCTTGCAATGATGTTGCACTTTGTCTTGATGTAGTTCCAGTTTCCTTCTGAACCTCTTGTACTTCTACCTCTTTCTAGACCACGATTTATGTGGTTCCACTTCTGTGGATGGCACTCTCAACATTGACTATTGAGAGGGGGAGTTGAGTTCTTGGGGCTTGCGTTATTTTCACAATTTGACTCTTTGTTGAAGGCGGAGTGTCCTGAATAGGAACAAATGGAACAAGTGGTTAGCTCGAGACTTCAGGGGACAGACCAGTGAGTTCTAGTACATGCTCAGGTAGGTTTGGGGGGTCCAACTACATGGGCTCAGGTACAGTGGTTTGGGGTTGGATGATCATTTCTTGTGGTGATTATGGGGGTTGTGGGGGTGATGGGGGTTGTTCGATGATTATGGTGGTGGATGTAGTGATATCTAGTTTGGGATCATCCTGGATGTCAATCATTGTTTGGGCCGCTCGAGTGGTTGCTCGGGTACAAGGTATGGTCGATGAGATTGGTTGAGGATTTAGAATCTTCACCAGGGAGAGCCATGTCCTGGGTTTCTTAACTAATGGGTCTCTAATGAAAGAAACATTAAGGATGTCATTGAAATCTTTACCTAACATCACAGCTTTCTCTGGAAGTTGAGGGAACATGGGAAAGATCCTCTTCTTACATTCCATAGGTTGCGTATCTTCTTCCTCTTCTGATTCTGTATGCATCGGGACTCTTGCTTTTTCTCCTCTAGGCTCAAGCTCGACCCTACTCATGCTTCCTGTCACTTTTTCTTCAGAAGCTCCACATGTAGGAGGTAAGGCATCCCTGACTTGCATGGGTTGTGTTTCACTCCTGGCCATGACATCACTTCCTTGTTAAAGGCCTCCTCGTCTAGATAGAATGGAAGCATCCGGGAGTGGAAGTCTTCATCTTTGACATGCCTGGGCCAAACAAATGTGTGGTGGTGATTCAACCCAAATGCAATTTTCCTCATGTTCAGGTTGAGGAGCTCATGTGGTATGTGCAACCTCTGAGTTGCGTCTAGTAGCCGATTGTACCACTTCAAGAATGTTGCATTGTTAAAAAATGTGTTCTCTGAGTCTGACCTTGATTTCCAAGGCTCGAACATATTTTCTAAGAAGCCCTTATCTACAGGTGATAGTGGTCTTCCTAAGGGTGGCGTCCAATTAAGCATGGTGAACTCAATGAGAAAGTATCCATAGGTGAAGGTTCTAGCCTTGTCCCGAGCTTCCTCGCACGCTACCAGGAGTTCTTCTGGTAGATAGCTACACCAATTAAATACTGCTCCATTAGCACAAATATCCACCACTGACAAGGCATCCAACATGCACTTTCCATTGTAATAGGACCGCATCACCTTGATAGCCATAACATAGCAAGTTGTTTTGACCATCTCTAGTAAAATGGGGTCAATCTTGGTTGTGTGTCCCCCTCTCTGTGTACGAAATATTTCATACAAATTGGGTTCTTCCTTTTTCTTCCCATGCTTACTGGGGCCTTGGAACCCTTTCGATACATACTCTCCTTCGAGGGATAGGCCCATGATTTGATGGATATCCTCTGCATGAATCTGATATCATCGATCGAGCCATAAGCTCCTGTCATGCACCCAATTGATGAGGAACTTGGTACACCGTGCAACCTCACCAGTAGTGTCGAAAACTGGTAAGTCTCGAAGATTCATAATGCTGGAATTGAAGAGATCAATAAGCTCTAGCTTCAACACAGACTGAATCACTCCCATCTCATCTAGAGCCACATCCCAGAACACATCAATGTTCATCTATGGAAATAATTCTTGGTCTGTTAGGTTGAGGTCAAGGAGCTTCACTTGCTCAACCTTTCCTTTGAGGTCACCCATGACCTCAACCCAGGGATCACACGGCTCATCTAGAAATGCTTCTTTGGAGAATGAACTCTGGCTTCCTATAGCTCTCGACATCGTTTCTCTGGACTGCTAAAAGACTTATACCAACTGTATTGGCTTCAAGGTCGCAACTGAGAGAATTTTACAAGTGCTACCACAATTCAGAAATCTCAAAATACAAAATAACAAACAATAAGTCTTATGTTGAGTTTGCCCATACTTATACTCAGGCTAGCTGGTGGGTTCTGTCATTACTCCTAAGGCCACTCATGATTAATCCTATAGACACAACCTGGAGATGAGTTGTCTGACGAGACTGTTAACGGGGTAAATCTATCGGGTGATTCTGGCATTTACTGAAAAAGTGGATAGGGACATGGCCAGCCTCATGCCTTACCGCTTGAACGGTTAAGAATATCGACGTGAATACCGATGGCATATTCATGTATCACGGATTTATGGCTTAACATAAGCTCGGATGGGTTACTGTGGCGATCATTAAGGCTATGACTAGATAGGGTGCATGTGACACATGGACTGAGATTCAGTTCAGATTTTCTCTCCCTCCGACCACAATGGAGTCCCCATCATATTTAATGACTACATTTAATGTACTCATGGCTCTTCTAATCCTGTGTTGTTGAGTAATCAGTTCTGCACCAAAGTAATGCTTAGACTGAAAAAAATGAAATGCATGTCGCGGCGAAACAATGCACACTCCGACTTTATTAACTGAATTTAAAGAAATTACAAAAATTCAAATCTAACTACTATACATGCTCCTTTGGACTAGAGCAACAGTCTTTTATCTCATTCCTAAGAAATATAGGGTTTCAGGCGAACGCCATTCACCCATCCTGGCCGAAGTATACCATCCAGTTGTGCTAGTCTGACTATGCCAGAGTGTCAAATCTTCGAAACGATAAATGGGCCCAACCAATGCATGCACAACTTGCCTAGATGTTTCTGGTATCCACTGTCATAAAGTAGGACCTTATCTCCTTACACAAATGTTTGGGGCCTAATATGTCTGTCGTGCTAGGCCTTCTGCCTGGATTTCTCAATCGTTTGATGAAATTCTACTAAAAACCTAGTCTCACCAAGTTCTTTCTACTCTGTAACCCTCTGTGCAACTGATTCATCTTATGACATATGTGTAACATGTGCGACATAGAGACTAGGGATAATGAATTTTGCAGGTACCACAACTTCTTTCCCATAGACTAGCTGAAATGGAGTATACTTGTGAAGATTCTTCGTGGTCATCCTGTAAGCCCACAAAACTACTGGGACTTTTTCATCCCAATCTTCCCTGTTTGCGCAACAAACATTTGTCAAACCTCTTTCTAGAATCTTGTTAAACGCCTCCCCTATGCCATTGGCTTATGGATGGTAGGGGTTGCTTTTATGATGTTGGATTAGGAAATATGTCGTAATATTTTCTATTGTACTACTGAAAAAATGACCACCCTGATCATCGGTCAGACTCCTAGGACATCCAAACCAAGTGATAATGTTTTCAAAGATAAACCTGGCAATGATATCGGTCAAACAATCCTGAACAACTTCTTCCTCGTCCCATCATGTCAGGTAATCAGTTGCGGTGATAATATACCTGGCCTTTGAGTGCTTAGCTGTGGGGTTTATTGGTCCAATAAAATCAACCGCCCACTTCTCAAATTCTTTTGGAGCTCTAACTGGCTGAAGAGGTAATTTGTCTCATGGTGGTGGCTTACCTACTCTCTAGAAAACGTCGCAATATATAGCATACTCCTTCACATCTTTGAAGAGTGTGGCCCACCATAATCTAGCTTAGAGGACTTTCTATGCAGTGGCCTTTCCTTCGACATGGCCTCCCACAACTCCACTGTGGAACTCCCATAGGAGGTCTTGTCTTTCATGGTCCAAAACGCACCTCCTGAGGATATTGTCTAGGCCCAACTTATACAATTTCCCCGCAATAAATTGATAGTCCGCTTCTTGAACCACCATATGGCGTTTCTGAGTTGCGGAGTATGTTTCTGGGTAGGCCCTTGTACTTAGGAAAACTACTATGTCTTCTAGGTATTCTAGTATGGCCTCAACTCAGAATAGGTTTGCATCTGGGATCTGATCATCAATGGCTACACCACTCTCCCCTAACTCCAATCCGGACAAGTGATTGGGACCCATGTTTCATCTTCCAGGTTTGATGATCACCTCAAATGAAAATTCCTGAAACAGTAACAACCATCAAAAAATTATTCCTTCCAAGAAAGGCTTGTTAACTAGATATTTTAATGCAGAATGATCAGTGAAAAATTTAAAATGAGAGCCTAACAAGTAATGTCTAAACTTTTGTAGAGCATAAATCATAGTCAAACCCTCCCTTTCTCTAGTTTTATAGTTGTGTTCAGCTTGCAATAGCTTCCCGCTAGAAAAATAAATGGGATGATCTGTATTTCCATCTCCTAGTTGGGCCAATATGGATCCCAGGGAAATAACTTATGCATCCACGTGCACATGAAATTCCTTTTCCCAATTTGGAATTTCAAAATAGGTGTTGTGCAGAGCTTTTCCTTCAGGATGTCAAACGCTCGATCACACTCTGGTGTCCACTAGAACAATTAAGAATTCTTTAGTAGATTTTCCAAGGGTGCATTCATATTTGCATACCTTCTGATGAACTTGCGATAGTGATCCAGGTGGATATTGGTGGCCACCCACCTGTTCCAATTGGCTCCTTTTGTCATTTTTTTAGTTCAACACGCTCTTCTGTACTTCCTTGTAATTGTGGGTTCTACACTTTTGGGGGTGTCTAAAGCCATACACATCTTCGAGGGGGATATTGGTGGCCTCCCACCTAAGCCAATCGGCTTATTTTGTATGTTTTCATGTTAGCACATCTTGTTGTACTTCCAAGGCCATTTTGGGGCCCTAAACATTGTTTTTTTGGCTTTCCATAGTCAAATTGTAGATGAATTCAAAGTTTGATGGCAGAATGTGTAGCTCTCTGAAATACCTTTCCAATGGGCTATCACACGCCTAAAACAGAGATCGTATGCAAAAGTTACAACCATGGGAAGTTAATGTACTAACTTACCCAAACGGGGCCCACATGACTTTTGGCGTTTCACCTCCTAGGGTTAGGTTTTTGGATATCTAGGGTTTTGGAATTCCTCTTTAAAATAAAAAGGCCTTCAGAGCCTCATTGTAATCATCTTCTTCCGAATGAGTGTAGTTGTCACATCTCTTCTCAGAGATAAAGCTGCCACCATTCTAGTGAGTTTGGCACTCTATATTTTTACAGTCTCTTTACAATTATTTCATTAATAGAAAACAAGTATTGTTGTATTTCTCTGTTTCTGGCAATTTTCATGAGTGTTTCATCATAATATCTCTTCTTTCATTTTGATCCAAACATAATATGGATCACTAGTATCAAAGCAGGATGCTCTTGATCGTTTTCAGTGCATGTCCCCGACGAGGTCCGAGTATAGTCAGTTGGGTCTCGAGCTTGTCTCTCTCGAGGAAAATCACTCTCGCATGCCCAAGAAACCCTTGATGGTGGAAGAAAATAAAAACGACGGAGAAAAAGATTCTATTAACCTGTTGCTTGAGCAAGCTCTTGTGCGACAAAGGGACGAAATGATGGATAATTTTGCACACATCCTTCAACACCTGCCGATAGAAACATGTGCATCTTCATCAAGTGGCCATTTTGGAGGAACCTCATCCTTCAAGGTACAAGTTAATTTTGATATTCCCATATTTGAAGGTTAGATAGATGCGGATGCCCTAGAAAAATGGTTAAATCTATTAGAAGTTTATTTCTCTGTTCAAAATTTTTCTGACAGGGAAAAGATCACCTTCGCACTCCTCAAGGCTCTCCCCTGTGTCAAATATTGGTGGGAAACTTACTGGGAGAAAATATCCACAGAGGAATCTAGAATATATGGGGCCGAGACCACTTGGGATTTTGTTGTGGATGTGGTCAAAGAAAAATACTATCCTATTGATAACTATGAAGATGAGTATATGAGATGGACCAAACTACGACAAGAGAAGAGCCAAATAGTGTCGGAGTTCACAAATACTTTCCATACCTTGCGCACCGAGTTGGGTATCAAAGACTCCGAGCAGCATCTGGTTCTGAAATATCATGGGGCTATACATAGGTACATCCAAACTGAAATGGATTTCCTAACCATCTCATCATTAGGAGTTGCCTATTGATATGTTGTCAAAATTGAGAAAAAAATTAGGCAACAGAAAAAATGGAAATTCGGGTCAGTAAATCTACTACAACCAAAGCATGGTAAGGATGGCCCTAACCAACAACCTCCAGACAACTAGTCCAAGACACAGGACAAGAAGGGTAAAGGAAAGACGAAGAATGACACTGGGAAGTGGTGTGACTTCCAAAAAATCCCCTGGCACAACACCGATGAATGTCACTCAAAACAGTCATTGGTGGCCGAGGTTAAAGACACGGAGCCGAACCCTAATTTAGAATCTGATCCAGAAAATATTGAAAATAGGCAGATCATCGATGTATACCCCACTGCCATTGTCGTGACCACAACAATTCAACCAGAAGAATAAGTATATCCTGAAGAGGGGGAGCGCCTCTTCCATTCACATATGTGGGTGAAGGAGACCCCATTGCATTTCATTGTTGATAACAGCAACCAGAAGAACCTCATCTCAGCTAAGACCGTCAAATAGTTGTGTTTATCAACAACACCACACTCGCATCCATACAACATTGGTTGGCTTCACCTAGGATGAGATATTCATGTCAGCCAGCAGTGTCTCCTATCCTATGGCATCCAACCCTTCAAGGATGAGGTAAAGTGTGATGTTTCCCCTCTTGATGTCTGTGATGTGGTTTTGGGCCAACCATATATGTGGATATGTCATGTTGTTTATGAGTCTAGACCCTGTAGTGTTATTATTACTTTGGGAGTTCATCTATATAGGATACCAGAGGTAGTTCCAACTATCGCTCCACCAAAACAATGCCACAAGGTAATCTCTCATACTGCAAAACTCATCCTCTTCACATTTTGTTCAAAGGATGCACAGAAGACCGCTACAACCATTGCAGCCTCAACACCTTATATCCAACAAAAACTAATTGTTTCTTCACCTATAATGGTGCCTACACAATGCCCCATCAAACCTAGAGACAACAGATTGGTGGAGCATATTCAACCCTACTAGCAATAGGATGGTGACATTCTTCCACAGACCAAGCAACATAACTTCTCCAACAAAGCATGTAACTCACCAAGATTCAAATTCATAAAATTCTTTCCTCTCTTCCCTGGGAACTCAACGCAATGGAGACCATTGTTTCCTAAGGGGGGAGGATTGATCCAGGTGGATATTGGTGGCCACCCACCTGTTCCAACTGGCTCCTTTTGTCATTTTTTTAGTTCAACATGTTCTTCTGTACTTCCTTGTAATTGTGGGTTCTACACTTTTGGGGATGTTTGAAGCCCTACACATCTTCGAGGGGGATACTAGTGGCCTCCCACTTAATCCAACCGGATTATTTTGTATGTTTTCATGTCAGCACATCTTGTTGTACTTCCAAGGTCGTTTTGGGGCCCTAAACATTGTTTTTTTGGCTCTCCACAGTCAAACTATAGATGGAATCAAAGTTTGACGATGGAGTGTGTATTTATCTCAAAGACCTTTCCAATGGGCTATCATGCACCTAAAACAAAGATCGTATGTGAAAGTTACGACCCCGTGAAGTTAATGTACTAACTTACCCAAACAGGGCCCACATGACTTTTGGCGTTTCACCTCCTAAGGTTAGGTTTTTGGATATCTAGGGTTTTGGCATTCACGTTTAATACAAAAAATCCTTCAGAGCCTCATTGTAATCATATTCCTGCGAATGACCGTAGTCATCACATCTCTTCTCAGAGATAAAGCTGCCACCATTATAGCGAGTCTTGCACTGTATTTTTACAGTCTCTTTACAATTCTTTGATTAATAGAAATCAAGTATTGATGTATTTCTCTGTTTCTGGCAATTTTCATGAGTGTTTCATCATAATATCTCTTCTTTCATTTCATTCCAAACATAATCTGTATTAGTGGTATCAGAGCAGGCTCCTCTTGATTGTTTTCAGTGCATTTCCACGATGAGGTCCGAGTATAGACATTTGGGTCTCAAGCTTGTCTCTTTCGAGGACAATCACTCTCGCACGACCAAGAAACCCTCGATGGTGGCAGAAAAGAAAAACAGCGGAGTAGAAGATTCTATTAACTTGTTTCTTGAGCAATCTCTCGCATGACAAAGGGAGGAAATGATGGAGAATTTTGCACACATCCATTATTACTTTGGGAGGTCATCTATATAGGATACCAGAGGTAGTTCCAACTATCGCTCCACCAAAACAATGCCACAAGGTAATCTCTCATACTGCAAAATTCATCCTCTTCACATTTTGTTCAAAGGATGCACAGAAGACCGCTACAACCATTGCAGCCTCAACACCTTATATCCAACAAAAACTAATTGTTTCTTCACCTATAATGGTGCCTACACAATGCCCCATCAAACCTAGAGATGGAATCAAAGTTTGACGATGGAGTGTGTATTTATCTCAAAGACCTTTCCAATGGGATATCATGCACCTAAAACAAAGATCGTATGCAAAAGTTACGACCCCGTGAAGTTAATGTACTAACTTACCCAAACAGGGCCCACATGACTTTTCGCGTTTCACCTCCTAAGGTTAGGTTTTTGGATATCTAGGGTTTTGGCATTCACGTTTAATACAAAAAATCCTTCAGAGCCTCATTGTAATCATATTCCTGCGAATGACCGTAGTCGTCACATCTCTTCTCAGAGATAAAGCTGCCACCATTATAGCGAGTCTTGCACTGTATTTTTATAGTCTCTTTACAATTCTTTGATTAATAGAAATCAAGTATTGATGTATTTCTCTGTTTCTGGCAATTTTCATGAGTGTTTCATCATAATATCTCTTCTTTCATTTCATTCCAAACATAATCTGTATTAGTGGTATCAGAGCAGG
>ML779808.1:178017-249922 GCA_009831015.1 Picea engelmannii
TGAGTCGATTCTTCCATTGTTTGCTCGAAAAGGGGTTGAGATTTTGGGTAGAAGGTTAAAAGTTAAATCTTAAGGGTCATTTTCTGCGTATAAGTTTAGAGCCCTAGCTTATTAGTCCGTAGGGTAGAATACCCAACAACAATGTTGACCTTTTGCAACTTCAATGGATGGTTATAAGAGCTATCAGTATGACTGGGTAGCGTGTTCTGGATTTCTCTACTTACTTTTGTTTCCTTAATGGCTAAATTTCTCAGTTCTTTTAAATCATGAGGGTTTTCCAAATCCTTCTCTATTTTATAGGATTCTATGGGTGTTTTGTCCGTGTCCAAGTGAAGGTTAGATTGAAGCACTTGACTATGATTAGCACATACCACTTGTTCTGATTTTCGTTTACAAACATAGGTAAAAAGGATTTCTTTAATTCTTTGTAGTACTATCTTAAGCTTAGGGTACTTACTTGTAAAAGAGAAGTCCTTGCAAAATTGATCTGCTAAAGTTTTCCAACTGTTGGTCTTCCTTCTGGTCTCTTCATGAATGTACTAGGGTTTTAGGATCGGACCTAGTGAATGGGGAAACACTTGAACCCACAAGTGAGATGGTACTTCTGCAACTTGCCACTGTCTTACACATTGTTCGATATGTGTTTTAGGATCATACTGTCCATTGAAAAGTTGCGCAACTTGAAAATCCATCCACATCTATGATTTTAGTTGCTCCTTATCTTGAAATCTACATTGGATAGCATGCTTCACATCCTCCCTGTTCCTAATTATTTCTTTGTAACTAGCCCACCACCTGGCAGGGGTGTCTTCCAGGGATAAGTCTAGAACTAGGATCCTTTGATCTTCTGTTATATTTTATTCCATGCTAACCAGAAAACTGCCAAGGTATGAGGTATCGTTGTATGTCAGATGTTCTCTAACCTCAGTTCCAACCCATCTCATTGCTCTGATAGTTGTGCATCATCTTGAAAATATTTCATATGCACCATGTTGCCAACTTTCAAATGTTATCTCTGAATCTCCATCCTTCGATTGTATGCTCCTCCAACTTATTGATCCATCAGTCGTAGGATTGATGTAGTCTGATCTCATTCCTGCTGTTATGGTGTATAATGGAACTAGATCCTCTCCTTCCATATTGTTTTCCATTGACTCCATGTATCGAGGGCATACATATGGATCCAAGGGATGAACTACTTTTATTCCGTCTACTTCAAATATCATAGTATCCCTCTTCAATTCAATAAAAACATAGTTATCATAAGCCCAATCAATACCAAGTAGTGCAGGATAAGGTTCCTTATCCCCCATGATTTTGATCACCTCAAAATCTGCTACAATCTTTACTCCCGCAACATTTATCTCCACATTCTCCAGCCTTCCTATTGGGAAAATACAATACCGATTGGCCATTCACAATTGGATTGGGGAATGTGTCAACTGGGGTGTCCCTAAATCTTCCCAAGTATTTTTAGGTAGTATGTTAACATCAGATCCTAGATCTAACATAAAATCCTTAATCTCAAAATCGTCTAGCTGGGCTACTAGTCTAAACTCTTTCCCAATCCGTATTTTCCTTCTTTGCACTCTCTGAGTGTTCTTCTCAGGAATATTAGTCATTATTCTAGCTTCTGGGGAGTACTTTGTTCCTAGGACTAGATACAAGGCATTGCACAACTTCTATGTCAATCGGTCATTCTCAAGAATATTAGAAAATAACTGAAACCAAAGGTTGACTACATTTTGCGACTGCTCAGGTTGTCTCATTAGGATTACGGGGTTTCGGGGTGAGGTAGGGAATTGCAAAATATTAGGATAAATGGTGGGATGAGGGGGATTTTCTTTTCTTTCAGGGCCAGGGATACTCTGGAATACTTCTATTGCATCTTTAAAGAATAGCTTTTGTTTCAAAGGGTCATACCTATCCTCCTTGGGCACTTCTTTATGGATCTTAGGCAGATTATCAGCATTTGTGCCAGTCTTTTCTCCTCCGTGAGTAATGATATTAATCTTGGGTAGATGTCCCTTAACTTTCCTCTTTATCTCTGAGCCAATGAAGTTGACTCCTCTTTGACGCACCCAATCTTCCCATTTCGCAATTAGCTTTGGGAAGTCTTCAGTTACGTGTACATTGGTTCTATAGTGAGAGCACCATGGTCGTCTCGGTTGAGGAAAATCCCTAGCCATGTGACCTTTCTCATCATAGTTGTAGCATCTACTTTGTCCTCTTCCCCCAGTTCTTCCTCCTCTGAACTCTCCTCGGCCTCTTCCCGATCCTTGAGGGGTTTCATTCACCCTGAATGATGTTCGATCCAAGCTGTTTGCAAGTGCATCCAACACTCTACACTAATTCATAGCATGTGTGGTAGATGCACAAAACTCACAATGTACGATATTCGGTACAGTAAAATACTTTTTAATAATAGGGAACTTCCTTGGCGCATTCCCATGAGTTCAGAAAATCTCGCAATACTCAACTGACTGTGATGCCTGATTTCCTAGAAAGGCATGAGGTTGGGATATGGAATGGTAAATTCGCAGATACTTGCGCAACTCCTCTCGTGTGTCTTGGTGAGGGTCCCATAAGATTGTGAGGAGGTCCCATTCCCCTCATACGTGGACATTTGTTTGCCAGATGCCCCTCTGTGTAACATCTGGTACACCAAACTTGAGGTCATCCTGGTCTAGGTATTGTCAATTCTTGAATCTTCTCTTTCAGCGCTGATATTTGTCCTTGGAGTTGCACCAAATTTGCATCCGTTGGGGGTCTGGTCACCCTTAGGCTCCCCGGATATCGTACCATGGCTTCAATCTTCATTGATTTTTCCAAGACATCTATCAAGGTGGTTATCTGCTATTGTGTTAACGAAATTTGTGTCAGAGGTAGCAATCCCTCGATATACCACTCTCTTTGGTGATCTTCATGAATTGGATGCACTAGCCTCCAAATGGAATCCTTAAACTTATAACTATATTCCCAAGCCGATTCTCCTTCCCTCTATTGAATTTCGTGCAACTCAGATAAAGCTTGTTGTTCTGACTGAGGTAGCTTAAACTATGCTATGAATTTTATCCAAACTTGGCCAAGTGTGAACGCATGTCCTTGCACTCCTCCTAGATCAATAGCCTTCATGTACCATTTGAGAGCATGAACTCTCAATATAGTCTGGAATTCAACCAGTTTATTTGCATCTAGAGTCCCTCTAGACCTCCAAATCGCTTCACACAGAAACCAATGCTGCTCAACATCCTCGTCTCCTTTACCCCAAAATTTTGGGTATCAGGTGATCGAACCACCCGCGTTTCCAGCCATTATTGATCCTACTGCTCCTATCAAATTAAACCCTAATAGTATTAGTTGCGATACACCAGGGGATCCCAATATCCTCTCAGTATTCGTGCTCACCGGCTATGACTAATTGACTAACTGAATTGAAATAGGAATATCATAAGAAGGTAGTATGGAATTTACCACTAGTATAGAAGACAATTGGGGGACAGGTGATTCAGGGTTGGTTCCATGGCTTCTGGGTGGGTTTATTTGATCTGGGGGGTCTCTTTATCATCCTTTGGAGTGGACTCTTTGGTCAGATTCTCGATCTTTCCTGGTATCGGGGATGAATCTTCTCTTTCTTCTGCAAGATCCATGTCGACTTGATCTTCCCTTGCTTCGACACATTACTCTTCTTGTCCACCCTCTTGGGGACTTATTTCTCTCTTCTCTTCTCTCTCATTTAGTCTTTGACTGGCCAGTCTTCCTTGTCTTCTCATCTTCCTCAACTCTTCCTTATTTCCTTCATCGACGTCTCATGGTTTGAGTTCTTTCCTCAACACCTCAAACTGCTTTACTGATTTCTTTATCTTACCACGCCACCACTTCTCAATTATGGCGGCTCTTTTCAAGGCTTGCTCATTACTCGCATCCATTTCTTGTCTCTCCCTCTCTTATCGAAGAATCCTCTCCCCTTTCTCAGGCCATGATCCCACCCCAAGCGTGGGTATTTAGGCTGTCATCTCAGTCGGGGAGATAGTCAACATCCCATCCTCCATCAAGAATACCTTAATCCACAAGGGAATTTATCTCAGTAGCCTTCCTCGTGTGTATTTCTTGAAATCCTCCTCTGCTCTTGAAAAATACTGGTGATTCTCAACTGCAAACTCGATAATGTATCCTTCAAGAGTTGTATCGACCCAAAAATCAATTGCTCACATGATCGAGCGATCCAGTCGATGAAGCACTGCAATCTTTTCTGTATCCCAAGTACATGTCTTCTTGACTCGTTCTTGAAATTCCGGAGCTTCTTAGAGCCTATCTATCCAATGGAATAGTTCTTCTGAAAATTTAACCCAGAATATCTCGTACTAGTCGCTTGATCTTTCTAAGTAAAAGACAAACTCTCTTGTATCTTTCACAGATTTACCTCGCAACTCCGCTTCTTTCCATATGAAGGCGTCACAATTTCTCTCCTGCCACTAGTGAATATCGTATCGGTGGATCTGTGGAAGCATTCTCCCTACAGGTTCCCTTATGAAGCAGGTCCCAGCAACGGAAACATTTTGTTGGCACGAAATTGCTCAGACCAGGGTCCTTATCAGGTTACCAACAAAAGGTACCGAAGTAGTCTAGAGCGTTGGCATTTTCATCTTCCTTGAAGGGAATAAGTCTCCCCGAAGCGCAAACAAGATGAGGAAGATAGGGAAGGGTAAGAAGAACACTTAGACAAATCCATATTATTTCAGGATTACTGTTAGTCTTGCGCAAGATAGATTAAGCCAAGAACTGTCTGAACATTCCTAACCCAGATTAAAGAAAATAGAGTTGTGTTGCATTCATAAAGAAGCTATATCCAATTAAGTATATCTGACATAAAGATAATACGAAGCAATATTCAAGATAATCAGAAGCTAAACAGACACAATAATTCCAAAATTTGGGTCTCTCTTTGTATTAACATCATATGGTTCTTCTGAATTACATGGTTCGACTAAGTTACAGACACAGCTCGGTCATGCCAAAGCTAACAACGAAATGCTATACTACCGAGAGATAAGGTTATCCCAAACCCTTGCCATATCTAGGCAGTAACATAAATTTTCCTTTTGGATAGTAGTAGGACAATAGAAGTACATAATAGAGCTAGAGCTAGAGAAAATAAAAACATATATTAATATTATTATTTCTCATGGTTTTTTGTCAAAATCATGGTTCCTCACCTTCAGTGAGAAACTAGTATCCAATTGAACATATACCAAACAATAATTTCATTAGCTTAAAATTTAGTCCAGTGGGATATTACCATGGATGGAGCTAAATAAGTGCTACGAATTTCAAATACAAGTGGTTTCAATCTCTCCTCTGTTAAGGGAGTTGTAAGATTAAAAGCACTAATCCTAATCAAATGCATACAATATTGTGGATATCAATAAAACAAAATCTATAGGTAGACGTGCAGATAGATAGAGAAACCTTAATGAAGAGGAAATAATTTAAACATACTGAAGTCATCGCTTCTCATGGTATAAAAAGCGTTGAAGAATGCAACACAAGTCCTCTGGGAGATTACAATGAATGTAAACATTGTATCCTTGAAGGTTCTAGCTCCCTTTGATTTGAAGAGGACCTTGAATTATCTCCTTTCCAATAAAAACCTCCACAATCATGTTCCCCATACATTGGTTTTGTTATAATAATTTTGTTTAATTTTTTTCATGTTGTGTATAAAATAAGTTAAACACCATTAATTTATAATGAAAGTTTGAAGAGTATAATTAATTATTAAACCAAAAATATTTAATTATTAAAATTAATTATTGAAACCATTAATTTATGATGAAAGTTTGAATAGTATAATTAATTATTAAATAATATATATATATTTAATTATTAAAATTAATTATTAAAGAAGAGAGAAAATGATGTAATATTATTATTTTATACTTTAAAATTAAAATCATAACTTTAGCATTGCTTCAAACTTTTTAGCTATCCCGAAAGGTATTCAAATTCCAAATATTTCCAAACTAAAAGGTGGAAATGAAAATGAAAATATAGTATTCGATCGAAACTACTCAAATATAAGAGCTCTCCTTCAATTTAAATGTCCTAGTTAATTCAGGGAAGCTTACATGTTATCCAAATGATTGGACGCTCTAGCTATTGAAATTACCTAAATTAAACCCAATAGAATTTCTAAATGTAAATCATGTAAGCGATGGAAATTTTAGAACAAAATATCTCTATGGTGTAGAAGCTATTATTAGATTTTTAGATTAGGTCAATTAATTGTGTAGACTTTGGAATGTGAAAACAATTTGTTGCTACTTTTAAAAAATATAATTGAGCCTTGTGATCAATTGTGTGTTCATGTATGATTTTTTTAAATGTTGTTCTAATACTTAGAACAGTATGGTCCAAAGACCTTTGAGTATATAAATTATTTGCTTATTAATTTTATAAATTATTGGACAAAGTATTGAAGAGGTTGATTTTTTTTAAAAATACAAAAACAAAAAAAATAATGTTGAGAAAAATAAAAATATAAAATTATTGAGCAAGGTAGTGAAGAGGGTGATATTTTTTTAATCTACATAAACCAAAAAGAAACAAATGATGTTGAGAAAAATAAGAAAAAAAAAACCATAATAAATTAAACTTTTAGAGGAACATTAGAACCAATTATTAGAATAGTTTGGCAAGATTTTGACATACACATACTTAGGAATAGGGGTATCCTTACCCAAATTGGAATTTTATTTGTTGTTGTAGGGAGTGGAGAACTTGGTGCTTAAGACCTTCCACCTTGAGTGTTATGATACCAATAGACACTTCATACCCACTTCATCATTATTAGTATGTTACATCTTATTAAAACAAATAAAATTGTAATGATCAACAAATCCAAAAGAAAGTAAAATATGGTTTTTATTTTGCTTTAGTTATTTGGTTGAGAATTGACCTATTTGAACTTGTGACTTTCAAACACACATGCCTTTAACTATTTGGCCCACTTAAGGTCACGGCCAAGCCAAACACTAAATTGGTGTATAAGACCTCCTCCGCCCAACGATTTTACTGGTAAAGTCTACAAAGGTATATATACCCTACCCCCCTCTAGATTTGAACTTGTGACCTCTTAGGAGGAAACACATGTTCTTAACCATTAGGCACATTCAAGTTGTATTGCAATAGGAATATTTTAGAATGTTAAATCATTTTTTATTAAAAATAATCCACTTAAATTAAAAATAATCCACTTAAATTAAAAATATAAATTAATCCACTTAAATTAAAAAATAAATTCATCCACTTAAATTAAAATATAAATTAATCCACTTAAATTAATAAATTATAAATAATCCACTTAAATTAAAAATATAAATAATTACACTAAATTAAAAAAATATAAATATGACTTTCAATTTTGTATTGGGTGTTGTCACAAAGCTATAAAAGATTTGACAGAATATGCTAAAGGTTCTATATAATATATTTTTTTGATTTCCCAATGTCCGAGTCACCCGTCAACACGGCATCTCAACCTTCCTCTGCGACTTTTGTAGTGATTTCATAGGAAACTTTGTTTCACCTTTATCAACTTTCTTCATCTCTCTATTTCCCAAGTCAACACGGCATCTCAACTTTATATGGTTTTTCAACCTTCCTATGCGACTTCTCCAGTGACTTCACAGGAAACTTTGTTTTAACCCGAGTCAATACGGCAATTTAAACTTCGTCTAGCACGACCTGGACTTTTCCAACGACTTCATAGGACTGCATATTATATACCGACAAGCATGCGCTGGAACTAGTAAGTCTCTTCAGCCACATCATTTTGTTTCAAAAGAACGTACCCTCTATTCTAGGGGAATTGGAAGAACGTACCATTTTGTTTAGAGCACATGTATCTAGGCTTCAACCACTTGATTAGAAGAATTCTAGTGGAATTGGGCTCACGGCAGAACTTAGAGCACTAGTTTCTAGGTCCCAACTACTTGATTGGAAGAATTCCAATGGAATTGGGCTCGCTAAAGAACTTAGACATCTTGGATCTAGGTTCAAACAATTTGACTGGAAGAATTCCAGTAGAATTGGGCTCGTTGTGAAACTTAGAGGCTCTATATCTTGCTTCCAACAACTTGAGTAGAAGAATCCTAGTGGAATTGGGCTCGTTGCAAAACTCAAAGACTCTGGATCTAGGTTTTAACAACCTGATTGGAAGAATTCCAGTGGAATTGGACTCACTACAGAACTTAGTGAGCCTATATTTATCATCCAACAAATCGAGTTGAAGAATTCTAGCAAAATTGGGCTCACTACAAAACTCAGTATTCATGTCTCTAGATTCCAACAACTTGAGTGGAAGAATTCCAGTGGAATTAGGCTCGTTGTGGAACTCAAAATTCCCATCTCTAAATTCCAACAACTTGAATGGAAGAATTCCAGCGGAATTAGGCTTGTTGCATAATGTAGAATTCTTGTCTCTAGATTCCAACAATTTGAATGGAATAATTCTAGTGGAATTGAGATTGTTGCAGAACTTAGTGAGCCCGCCTTTATCATCCAACAACTTGAATGGAAGAATTCTAGAGGAATTGAGCTTGTCGTAGAACTTAGAATTCTTGTCCCTAGATTCCAACAACTTGAGAGGAAGAATTCTGACATAATTGGTCTCGTTGTAGAACTTAGAATTCCTATCTCTAGATTCTAACAACTCGAGTGGAAGAATTCCAATGGAATTGGGCTTACTGCAGAACTTAGTGAGTGTGTCTTTATCATCCAACAACCTGGGTGGAAGAATTCCACCAGAATTAAGCTCATTGCAAAACTTAGAACTCTTGTCTCTAGAATCCAACAACTTCAGTGAAAGGATTCTCACATCTCTAGGGAATTGCAAAGAGATGGTGTTTTTGAGAGTGTCCAACAATAAACTTAGAGGAATAATCCCTAAGGATATTGACAAATGTTTCAATCTAATGATGTTAGATTTATCCAAAAACCAGTTGAATGGAAAGGTTCCCAATCTTTGCAGAATTGTATGCAGTTAAGTCGGATCAAGGTGTCCAAGAACAAACTTAGTGGACATCTAGACATAATGTTTTCAATTATCTTGAATATTCTCTCGATGCATTCTAACATATTTTCTAGGACTCTCCCTTTATCTTTGATCAATTGTACCAAGCTTCAAGTACTAGATTTAAGGAAAAATAGATTATCAGGGGATCTTCTCAAATACCTTCCATCTTTTCAAGGGTTATGAATTTTAAGCACGTTGGTTATAATAAGCTCCAAGGTGGTATATTTGAATGGATCACAAATCTCCCTCAATTAGAGGTGTTGGATTTATCCAATAATAAGTTGAGTGGGAGAATACCATCTAAATTAGGGAGACTCAAGGGATTTCAAACTCTTAGGTCTTCCCAACTTAGTGGTGATACACTATATGAGGAAGTGAAGGTTGACATCAAGGGTGTTGAGTATCCTCTAACATATGTGCTATTGACAAACATGATATTTGACTTGTCTATCAATATTTTAATTGGAGAAATACCTCCAAGCATGGGAAGTTTTAGTGCCTTGCAATTGCTGAATTTATCTGGAAATCTCTTGGAGGGAAAAATTCTTGCATCTCTTAGTGAGATTTCTACTTTGGAGCAGTTAGACTTGGCTAAAAATAATTTGAGTGGAGAGGTTCCTCAAGAACTCTCTAAACAAGTTGACATCTCTAAATGTATTAGTTAATAGACTCTACATGCAAACCCTAGAAGGAACACAATTTGACACTTTCAATATGACCTCATTTCAAAGGAACAAGCGCATGTGTGGTTATCATTTACAAGCATGCAATGAAACCCAAAAAAAAGAGAAGTAGAGGATATGGAGCTTGTGCAAATGTTAGTAAATATAAAGGATGGCTAAGTCGTGTAGATCAACATGTCTCGTTAATTGCATCAGGTTTAGGAGCAATTAGGTTGAGCTTAAAAAACATTTTTTTTAAGGGATTGAACTTTTTTTATATGAAGGAGTTGTTTCATGTGGTTCGAGTCAGGTGTAAGGTCTAAGAAAAATTGGCATAATACAAAAACCTATGCATATTTTTTTTGTGAGAGGGATATTTTTAGATTATTATTTGGGAAAACCTATTTTTTTTAATTTCTATACTAGAGATTTACATGAAAGAATACATACACCACATTTGAGCCTTCAAGGTTTGTGAGCCAAAGAAATCTAGATTGAGTCAAGTCACACAACTTGTTTATAATACTTAAATTAGTCACATATAGTTACATAAATAATAACTATATTAATTGTGGATGGAATATATATATATATATATATATATATATATATATATATATATATATATATAAGTTGGAATTAGTAAATATTATCGAAAAGTGTGTTGTAACAAAGCTAAACAACAAAACATCTCGCTCTGCATGCATGCGGAGCAAACGATCGCGACTAGGGTTCAAGCATGCAACAGGCTGCCATGGGAGCGCCAGGGGGTGGGGATTNATTATAGCAGAGGAGGCCTTTATAAGACTAATCGCCTCACAGGGGAAGTCAGCTGCCCCACCAACAATCCCGAAATTCATCAAAAACTTGACTCAATCCTTGAAATTGTTCTCCAGAAAGATCAGCCAATCAAAATAGCACTAGCTCTAGCAGAGCACGGATTGGTTGGCCAATTTACGGGGCTCTGGCCCTCAGCAAAAACCACAGATGATTGGATCCAAAGAAATTGGAGATCGCTTATTCAGAGTAGTGTAACTTGCTACTCGGTAGGAAGAGGTTTTTTCGTATTCGAATTTATCTCAAAAGAAGACCGCGATCTCGTCTTTAGGAGAGTGATGTATTTCATGGGGATGCAAGGCATGTATATTAACAGATGGACGCCTGATTTCAACCCCTCAGTCAATGTCCCAAAGGAGGTTCCGGTCTGGGTCTAATTGCCAAACTTACCAGTCCACTGCTGGAACTACCAATCTCTGCAAAAAAATAGAAATGGACTGGGACAGTTCATAGACAAATCAGATACCAAAGCCCATTACTCTTGTGCAAGGATCTGCATGGAAGTCAATCTAGAAGTAGGACTGCCAGAAGACGTCAAGCTCAAGGTGGGGGCATGGCAACATTATCAAAAATTGGATTACGAACAATTACCATTGAAATGAAGGAGTTGCCATGAATATGGCCATTTCCAAAGGAACTGCCCAAAGGCCCAATTGGCAGATAAGGTGGATGGAGAAAGATGACAACAACCCCAAAAAAGCAAAGAAATCCCGAAGCCGAAAGAGAAGAGGAATGCAGGCCCTGCCATAGCCTCTCAAGCCACCCGCGAAGCCCGGGAAACTCAGACAGAAATCACGCCCGCATGCAATAGATCCGAGGCCTGGGAAGAGCAGGAGATCGATCCAAAGGAGAAAGGGGAAGCCAGAGCCGATCCAGAAGCCCCTGAAGGATCAGCCAAAGAAAAAGAGATGGATGAAAAACACATCAGCTTAGCATCAAAATCTGCATAAGATTCATATGAAGAAGAATCGGGCACAAGTAGCTCCCAAATCACACCGAAAAAAGCCACCAGAGGAAGGAAATCCAAGAAAAAAGAAAGAGAAGAGAAAACTTATCTGGATGTCCTGCAAGGGTCCCAAAAAACCCTCAAAGGAATGGTAAACACTCGCAACACCAGAAAGCAAGGTCGGGCTCTAAAGGGAGCCAACGCCTCCCAACCGAGTAAATAATGAAGTACGTCTTCTAGAATTGCAAAGGGTTAGGAAGCAAACTAAAAGAAGAATCTTTGAAATTTATCATCCGTATGACGATGCCTAAGATCCTTCTAATCTGGGAGACGAAACTGGAGGAACCCGATCTCCTCCAAGTAAGTAAAAATTTTTGGAAGAAAGGCCAAGGGAAAGCAGTAAGTGCCAGAGGCACATCAAGGGGAATCAACAGCTTCTAGGACAACTTAAAACTGGATCTGATGGAAGAAGATGAAAGTACCCACTGGATCTACACTAAACTCCTCCACAAATAATCAAACCACCTCATTAGCCTCTTCAATCTTTATGTGCCAGTTCATTTTTCAGAGAAATGAGTCTACTAGGACTCCTTAAAGTCCTTCTTGAACCTGCGAAATCTAGAGAATATAATAATTGCAGGCAATCTCAACATCACACTCACTTCCTCAAAGAAAAAAGGGGGCTCTCCAGTCAGAGATCCAGCGAGAGAGTGGGTGGAATACCTCATCATGGATTGGGACTTGGAGGATATCAAGACAGCCAAAGGGAATAACATCTAGACAAATAAAAGAATGGGCCTGGGGCACATTGATGCATGTATTGATAGATTCCTTATCCAATCCTCTTTCCTGACCCTCGGTTTAGCAGCTTCTTCCAAAATTATTCCCAACTACACTTCAGACCACAAGCCTATCCTCCTGGACCTCTTCTCAGAAGCTAACCTTGGCCCCATCCCCTTCTGGTTCAGCCCGATCTGGATCCATCAAGAGGGATTCCAAGAAATCGTTTCCAATGCCTGGAGCACCCATGTCCAAGGCTCCTCGTTCTATGTTTGGGAAGAAAAATTGTGAATTCTCAAGAAATCTTTAAAAAGTTGGGCCAAAACCCTCTTGTCTCCAATATCCAAAAGAAAAAGAGTCGAATAAACCCTCGAGAGCCACCAACTAAGCCTAGAAGAGGAAATACCAACCCAAGAGCTGCTAAACCAAGAAGTCAAGCTCCAAAAAGCACTCCATCGTGTATGCAGAGAGGAGGAAGAATACTGGCATCGGAAATCCAGAAGTCTATGGCTCAAAGCTGGAGACAAGAACACTAGCTATTTCCACAAGCATGTAGAATTTCGGAAGCAATTTAAAATGGTTAAAGAAATCCACTCCTGGGGGCAAGAGATTAATAGCTTCTAAGGAATAAAATAGGTTGCTCACGATTTCTACAAAGATCTTTACTCAGCCCCTAGCGAATCTCCCATAAATCCCACCTCCTATCCCTTGACTCTAGTCCGCCATCAAGTGAAGGATGAGGACAATCTAAGGCTAACGGACCCCATAAAACTTCAAGAGCTCAAGGAAGCACTGGATAATATGGAAGCCGATAAAACCCCATGGCTCGATGGCTTTTCAGCCCACTTCTACAAAGCATGTTGATCAATCATCAAAGAAGATTTGCTAAGAATGGCCCGTAAATCCCAAAATTGCTTCAAAATCGGGGGAAGCACAAACTTGGCATTCTTAGCACTGATACCAAAAGAAAAAGGGGCAAACAAATTCAATAGATTCCTCCCAATTTCCATCTGCAACACAAGCTACAAACTGGTCACAAAAATCATTGCGACCAGGCTCAAAGAAATCCTGCTAGGCATCATCCCGGAAAATCAAGGAGGCTTCATCAAAGGGCATCAGATTCTGGACAACATAGTGCTGGTCCAAGAAGCAATACACTCTAGCAGCCAGCGTAAAGAGAAAGGTATGATCATTAAGCTAGACTTAGCCAATGCTTTTGATAGAGTAAGACACAATTTCCTCTTCCAATTAATGAGAAAATTGGGATTTGCTGGAAATTTTATAAACTGGATCAAAGCTTGTATAGCCGCTCCGTGGATCTCCTTGTTGGTGAATGGTCGATTGAAAAACTACTTCCAAGCCTCTAGGGGGCTGAGACAAGGTTTTCCCTTGTCTCCACTATTGTACGCCATCCAAGCTTCAGTTCTAAGCTTCCAGCTAGAACACTGCCAATAGACCCGCTCCCTCTCTGGCCTGAGAATGGTGACAACCATCAAATACATCAACCATGCGCAGTTTGTGAACGACACACTCCTCCTTGGTGGAGCCAGTGTCCTAATAGCTATAAACTTCAAGAAGGAGCTCGACCGATACAAAGAAGTCTCAGGCAGCAAAACCAACGATCAAAAGTGTAAAGTCTACGGCTGGAATTGCTCACCAAGAGAGATGCTGGAAATCACCAGAGTTTTAGAAATGGAAGGATCAACTACTTGGGACTCCTTCAAATACCTTGGAATACCAATTTTCAAAGCAACTCCTAAGCTGGTCCATTGGCTTCCACTCCTAGACAAAATGAAGATCCGCATCCAAGCCTGGGGGGCATCATGGTTAAATCTGGCAGGGAAAGTGGTCCTGCTGAAATCCATCCTGACAAGTCTCCCAATTTACCAAAATTCAATACTCCTTGTGCCAAAACCATCATCAACAATATAGATACCCTACTGAGGAGAATTATGTGGGAAGGAAGAAAGCATTCTGAGAGAAACTCCATTTAGTAAGTTGGGAAAAAATAAAAAAGTTAATTCTAGAAGGTGGCCTCCAAATCAGAGACGTAGCTACCCAAAATCTAGAAATGGGGGGCAAAATTCTGTGGAATTTAGTCTCCAACAAATCCTCCTAGAGCAAGGAAGTCCTGTGGAAAAAATATTTCCTGGGGAAACGCATCAGATGCCTGGAATGCCTACCGAAGGTCCTTAAAGGTTTGCCAATCCTCACACTCTGTCTCAGATACTTAGATCATTTCAATTCCAATCTCACCTGGATCCTTGGCAATGGGAAATGCATAAAAATCTGGGAGGACTCGATTCTAGGGGAGTCGCCGTTGGACCACCAGGGAGGCTTGTCGAATATGAAATCCTGGCTTCAATCCATCAACCTTCTCACTCTATGGTACATATCTAAATGACAAGAAAATGAGGTAGGGAATTGGAAAGAATGGGACCTGGGGAACTACCCAAAAATACATGAAACCAAAGCCAAAACTTTGTTGGAGAAGATGCAAGGGAAAGCCCCACTAAAATCCTCAACCAAGGATAAAAGAGGCTGGGGCACAACCACCAAAATTTACACAGAAGCCGTAGGTTACAAGGCTCTTCAAGCAATCCCCCACGTCCCCCCAGATCCAACACCATGGAAAACTATCTGATCCCACAAGTCGATCCCCAAAATCGACATTTTCACCTGGTCAACGATGCACAAAATAATTTTGACAAGTGAAAACTTAAGACGAAGAGGCTGGCAAGTTCCTTCAAGATGCTTACTCTGCATATCTGAAGAGGAAACTACTAACCACCTGCTACTCACTTTCCCCAATGCAAAAGAGGTCTGGGAGAATGTAGTGATGTTGGGTCCTGACAAATTAACACTGCCATCCACGATGTCATATCTTCTAAGCACTTGGGCGAATCGCTCCCCATTCTCCATGAGTAAAAAGGATCTACTCAAGGCATGTTGGATGTGGCTTCCCAAGTTTTTGATGTGGAAAATATGGCTGGAAAGGAACAACAAGATTTTCAATGAGAAAAGTTACAATCTAATCCAAGTGGCAATGAAAACCAAAGCACTTCTGAGCGAGGCACTAGACGCCCAGACCAAGCTTCAGAATGCAAACATTTTGGATCCGGAAGAAGAACAATGGCTAAAAGAGTTTGTCCCAAACCACCATCATCGATTAGCCACCAAATCAGCCCTGAGAGCAAGCTGGGAAATCAGGTTGGAAGAACAAGACTTCACCAAGTGGAGTTATGCTCTAGGAATGCACAATTTGTCATTCGATGGAGCTTTGAAAGGGAATCCAGGGGCAGCCAGTGGGGGAGGGATCATCCTAGGCCCTTCGGGCATGCCATAGGTCTCCTACTCCTGGGGGCTAGGCATTGAAACCAACAACATGGCGGAGGCGCTCACACTCTGGCAGGGCCTTAGACTTGCTACTACCAAAAACATCCAGAATCTGGTGGTCTTTGGAGACTCCAGAGTAATCATTCAAGCCTTGAAGATGAGAAGGAGGCCAAACAAGCTCAAACTTAGTCAAATGCTCAGGAAATTAACCCTACTATTGCATAATTTCAAGGAGGTCAAGTTCTACCACATTTTGCGAGGGATAAACACTCAAGCTAACTTTGAAGCTAACAGAGGAGCGTCCATGGGCAAGGCCAAGCTATTAGTGAACGTCATTGAAATGTTTGCACCCATTCCGTAGAAACAGAGACTCCAAAAGGTACAAATAACTCACTCAGATGACACGATTGGATGTTGATCATTTGTCAGGAAAGAAATCATTCCTCTGTAGGCAGATATGTTATTTGTTTGTCTTCATGGGTGATTTGAAAATCCCAATGAATGGCACTAGTAAGCTCTTATTCCGGCCAATTTCAGAAAAGGAGGTGGAGGCCATCTCGAATGGAAAAGACTCACGAGAAACCTGGGAGCCTAGATATTTTTGTGGTCGAGTTTCAGAAAAGGAGGTGGAGGCCATTCCGAATGGTAGAGACCCACGGGATGCCTGGGCACGTAGAGGCTATTTCTGCAGCCAAGACTTCAAGAGAAGTAGATGCATTCAAACAAGAACAAACTGGGGACGCACTCGGAGCGTTGAGAAGGGAAATATCTTTCATTTTTCATCAATGTCCTCTAGATCTAAGCTCAAGCCTTCACTGGAAGAAAGGATGGGAGAGATGCAAATGGAGCTCATCAAGTTGAAGGTTGTGGTTAGAGAGCAAGAAAGAAACATGCAGAACAACAACTTCTCCGGAGAACAAAGATATGACCTTTTCGTCCAGGATCTCAAAAATCTGTGTGAGGATCTCACATCCAATTCGGATGCCCAATTCAAGGATGTAGGAAATGTGCATGGAGAGAAAAAATGTCCAAAGAATGGGCCAAAAATAAGTTAGCTCAGGTGAAGGAAAACGAGGAGGGAAAAGGAAACTAAGTCCATATCCAGAAGCAAAAGCATTAAGACCCTGGTCATCTAGTCCCCTTTACTCTGGAATTTTGGATCGCCTGGGAATGCTGAACAAAGAGTTCCAACTTGTAGTCTTAGTGGATTACTTATGTTGTAAAGCACCCGACAGCTGGTTTGCCAGCCCTTAATACAAATTAGTCATTATTGTCAAAAAAAAAAAGATAAACAACAAGCATACAAAAGTAATCCTCTAGAAATCATACAAAATTGATAACTTTCACAGGCTATAGAGTGCCTTCTAGAGTTTTTTTTTATTACATACCAATTGTTCTAGTGTACAACTAAATAAAAACACCTAATATTCTTGTTATTTTAAAAAACATAATAATTATTTAATAACAGAAGACATGATGGTTGAGTGTTATCCTAACCTACATTGGATGGAGAAGATTTCTAATGTCCAGTGTCCATTTCATTTTTAGTTGGTGCACAATTTCTTCTTCCTTAAGATTTGCATGCGTTGAATCATGTTCCCACTCTTAAACTTCAAAAATCCTTTTCTCAAACCCTTTAGATTTTGCACAATAAATGAAAACCTAGAGAGAGGGAAACCGATACCATAGACTAGAAATAAACACATATAAAGGATGTACAAGGTCCCAGAGACTAAGACCCTCTTACATCCCAGATAATATTGCATCCAACTGAAATAGATTCCATAGGCGGAAACCCAAAGAAATAACCAAATACCAACGCACACAGATATCACTCCATTGATAGCTTTAGAGACTAAATCCTTTAAGTGATGTTTAACCATCCACGGGCCAGGATAAAAGCTTACCAGGTGAGAGTCGAGCTACTTCTTAAACCTCCTGCAAATATTTGTTCTTCTCACTATCCCACCTTGTAAACAAAATGTCACAATGAGGAATACACAAGATACAGCCAAACTTATTTCTAGCATGCGGGGGAGGTGGGAAGTCGCCCTTTCATACACCATCATTGCACTTGAGATTTGAGCTTTCAATTGGTAATTCATGTGTTAATAAATGACGAAGGGACGTGGCATTCCTTTGAACCATAGTATCCTTAGGGAATTGCACAAAGGTGTTGCCCCAATTTTTATTCAAAGCCCTTTGTGGGATCAAGGTGGCTTCATTAGCCAAAAGGTCCACTTGAGTATTGCATTTTCTTAGAGCATGAAAATATAAGATCGAATGCAAGCTCATGACCTCTTTGTTAATTCAAGCAATAATCTGAGATAGCTTGTTGTCAAGCATGGTTAGATTCTTAACTACCATTGTTGAACACTTGATCTTCAATTCTATTTGTTCCACTCAATGCAGACACATCTAATACACCAAAATAAGCACAAAGACCCTCACCGAAACAAGCGGAATGACCCTTGGCAAAGCAATTATCCCACGCATTCCAGTCATTTGGATCCCTAATCAACACGACAGTTTTTACGACTTTTCCACCTTACCCTGCAACTTTTCCAATGGCTATAAAGGAGCATGAATTCATGGCAATGAAGTGAATTCACAGGCAAGGCATTTGAAGTGTTAGTGACTCCACTTTCATAGGTAAGGCATTGGAAATGTTAGGATGGGAGAGAGAGACATGGATAAAGACATTATGTCCATGCTTCTCACATTTTTTATATTCATAGCATTGAATTATGCGACTGCCGAAACTTTCAGTTCATCTAGGGAGCCGCCATATTACTCTTCTTCTTATATTGATGGGGAATATGATCCTCTTCAGCCCCATTATTTTGTTTCAAAAGACCGCATTTGGGAGGATTCAACGAATCAATTAACATCATCTAGGGATAAAAGGGACGTGGAGGCGCTTCTCTCGTTCAGGAAGTCCATCACATTGGATCCACTAGGATCATTGTCCAACTGGACAACTGAGAATTCATAGAAGGTATGCTCTTGGAAGGGTGCTTCTTGCAGAAAACACACTAATAAAGTGGTTGCCCTAATGCTTTCTCGACTAATTCTAGAAGGTACTCTTTCGCCATTTCTTGGCAACCTTTCCTTATTGTGTACATTGGATCTTTCATATAATTATTTGAGAGCAAGAATTCCACCCAATTTTGGGCAGCTCAAAGAACTGGAAATGCTTGAGCTCAGTGGAAATATTTGTTGGCATATTTATAGTTGGGAGTGCGGTTGTCATTGATGGAAAACAGGCAAGCAAGGAAGAACAACAACAACTATGGCAGGAGATGGCTCAGAAGACATCATAAGTCCAGACAGGAGGAGCGTGCAGATGGAGAACAAATCTCGGGTGTTAGATCTGAGCACGGGGATCGATCGTCGTTGGATCTAGGAGAACGTTCACGACCTTTAAGTGCAAGGTGAAGCAGGCTTACAAAGTTCTGAAAGTAGGAGGATAATCCATCATCAAGGAAGACACATGGCAGAAGATGAGAAGTTCATAGAATCTTGAATCAGGAGAATGGAGGTGAGCAGTCCTCCAACTTCATGAAACGCGAAGTCGCGATAAGATCTGGGCTGTCAGATCAGGAGAAAATATGAAGGACTACCAACCATTAGATCCAGCGGAGCTGCAAGGAGAATAAGCCCAAGAGTCATTCAATACTCCAAAGCTATGAAGGAATCCTAGCCGTCTATTTAGGCATAACACATGGCGAGAGATCAACATTTCACTGACTGAAAAGTCAAAGGAAGGAGATGCTCTAACCCCTCAAACTCCTGATATGAAAAGTCGCAAAATGACCTGAGCTATAGGATCCAGAGGACACGTGGCTAAATATCATCATTTTGCTGACTGAAAGGTCAAAGGAATGAGGTGCTCTAACCTCTCGAACTCGCGATATGAGAAATCATGACATGATCTGAGTCATTGGATCGAGGACTAATCTAGGTCGTCAGATCCAGGAGGTGAATGTGGTAGACCACGTCAGCAAGGACAGGTGGTAGACTATGTCAGCAAGGACACGTGGCGCAATCATACAAGGACAACTGTCAAGATGATTCAACGTTTCAAGTACGTGAATATTACGAATCTAAGTGACACGTGGCAACCACTTGGCTCATGAAACATCATCGAGTGACGCAAGAGTGATGTCACTCCGGGAGTTTTACCATCAACACTCCCCCAAAATCTCGAAGGATGAAGTCCTGGAGCAGAGGATAGCCTTCGGATCATCGAGAAATCTCGACTGTTGATCTGATATGAAGCCATTTCGGAGTTCCGTGTACCGGGAGTTTTGGAGACAACTCACTGCAAAATCTCCGAAATGCGAAGTCGCAAAAACGTTATGGGTCGTCAGATCACCGAGGATCGTGGACCGTTGATCAGGCATGACAAAGGCCCGCGAAGTCACGAAATCGTAAAGCGCCCTTTTGGACAAGTTCTTGGTCATATATCATGGTCATGAGAAAGGAAGGAGCTAGCCCAGCTGTTGGCACAGGGGCAGACCCGGGATTCAATGCTACAACAACACACCAACAAAACCCTAACTACCAGCCCTTTTGACAACACCTGCGAAGCAGATGAAGTCTCACCCGAGGTAGAGGCAGGGGTGGTTGCGAGACTCAGGTGTCTGCAACCTTAGTTGGGACACAGATCTGTGATTATATCGCTTACAAAGCACTTAGCATTGATCATTAATCAATATTCAACCTTTGTTATACTTCGCAGATAGCACAGAGCATCATAACATTCACTTAGATATAAGGTATTTCAACACTTAGCAATAGTAAAACAGGTTAGATCTAGTAGATTAGCACTAAGCATCTTCATACATGTTAGATCTAACATTCACACATCTAAGAAGCACAAAGCATAAGTATATCTATCTAAATACATCAAAGAACTTAGCAAAGAAGGTATAAACACATCAAAGCAATGCACAAAGCTATACAACATAGATTTACGTGGTTCACCCCCACCCTGGGGCTACATCCACCAACTCTTCTTCTTTATTAGTGTCTTCAATCAGTTACAACATAGAGCCAAAAAACCCTTCTTCGCATAGGACAAAAGATCTATGCAGGTCGCTAGATCCTTCTTCCTTGTGCTACAGCACAAAGCCTTCTATAACTTCTTACAAAAACTTGCACTTAGCTCTGCAAGCCTTTTACAGTCATGCACAAAGCACTTACAAAGTCTATTAGCACTTAGCTTACGTCACGTACATCTCTCTTTCTCTTCTCTTTTTCTGATAGATGCCTATATATCTATTTATACATTACAAAAGTGGGCCTAAGCGTGGGTAAACCCATGGGCCGACATCTCTTTCCCATTACATATTCCCAAAAACCCAAAAAGGACCCAAAGTGGGTTGAGATCCCGTGATTTCTTCTTTGTCTTGCACTCTTCCTTCGACAGGGTGTCGAAGTCCCAAAATAGGTCACATGACCAAGATTATCCCAAAACTTGGTCAAGGGCCAACACTAGCTAAGCCCCATTTCGGAGATCACCACTTGGGAGAGTCGAGATGCATCATACCCAGATCCCCGAAGCTGTGAGTCGCGAAGTGCCTTCTGAATAGGCGTTTGGTCACTGCTAGTGGTCACGTGAAGGTAGGATCTTGCAAGGTTCTAGGCTCCATTTCAGATACCGGGAGTTGAAGGAGTCAAGGAGACTCATGGAAAAATCCCCGAAACGTGAAATTGCGAAGCGCCTTTTGATTAGTCCTGTGATCACAGCCAGTGGTCACATCAGCGAAGAGAAGGAAACAAGCTAGCGGTGCTAGGCTCCATTTCAACATTTCACGAAAACCAAGGTGACTCACAGTTGATCACCCGAAATGTGAAATCGCGAAATGACTATTGGCTAGGCATACGGTCACCGTCGATGGTCATGTGAAAGGAAGGGGCTTAACCAGAAAATCTAAAATCCCACTGTGAAGTTTTCTTAGGTGGAGTGAAGGTGCCAAATGCATAAATGCGTGGTGGTTCTCTCAGTAACTGCCAGAACGAAGTGATTCCATCTGCCAGAGAATTCGAGGAGCTATAGGGTGACTGCCAGAGGAGACGAAGAGTCTTGAGGTAACTGCAAGTGGAATGAAGACTATTCATAGAAGCGATTGATAGATGGAAGAGCATCGAAGTCTATAACTGCAATAGAGAGGATGAGATCGACTGTGACAGAGAAGACAAAGAGTCTTAACTGCTAGAGAGGCTAAGGAATCTCATCATAACAACCATGGATGAAGAACATGCTCAGTGTAATCAACAAAGGGGATGAAGAGTTAGTTGTATGATTTGGAAGAGGATTTGGCATGATAAATACAGGTAGAACATAGAAGTATAGGTCACTTTTTGGTTGAGAGTGATTCATGCAAAGAAAAGTAGGCGGTGTGTAGGAGATGAAACGCACAGAAGAGGCATAGCGCATAGAATAGAAATCCTGATCTGGGAGAGAGACAGAGAAAGTTGAGGTGCGCGTGCAGAGACAAAGTAGAAGAACAAAGAGCTCAAAGAATAATGCGATCAGGAAGACACTGATGCAGGCAGAGCATAGCAGTGCAACAGAACAGTGATGATACTGGTAAGCCATCGATAACTATTGTATCACTATAATAAATTCACAGAAAGAAAATATTTATATTTCAGGGTGGTAGGGAGGTGCTAGGGAGGATAGGTGTGCTCAGAGTTTTTCAAGTGGGTTCTTGAACACAGGGAATTGTATCTTCCATCTGGTTGTAGCTAGAAAAACTAGGGTGGCAGGGTGGTGCAAGGGAGAACCATTGTTCTCTGTTATACAGGTGGGTGCCTGTGTGACTGGAAGTTGTTGCTTCCATCCAGTTGGTGTTGGAACAGTGATGGAGTTGGTGCTTCCTTCTAGTAGGTGCTAGATAAACTAGAAAGTTGGTGCTCTCAACAATTTGCAGCTTGCAGAACAGAGGTGGTAGCCTCACATTGGGTTGGTGCTCATAAGAATGATAATGTAACGAATATAAATATTACTTATCATATCAATAATAAGAGGTTTTTACCTTTATGTGTTTCCTCAGGAAATATCTGTCTTTGTGTATTCTGTATGATTGATCATTGTATATCTATGCATGTTAAGTTGTCAGTAACACATTAAATAATAATCTAGAAAGAATAGATAATCACAGGAAAAGTTTCAAGCTTATATATATAACTGATTCACCCCCCCTCTCAGTTATACTTCCAACAATTGGTATCAGATAAAGTGCCTTTAATCAAAGGTAGATCCATAAGATTGAACATGACTAGTCATGATGGAGGTTCAACTAACAGACCCCCTCTGTTTGATGGACCAAACTTTGCCTTCTGGAAAATAAGGATGAGAACACATGTAATGTCCTTGGGTTCTGATGTTTGGGATGTCATTGAAATGGGATATGTGAAGCCTGTAGTCTTGGCCTCAAAGGATGATAAGCTAGAGTTTAGCTTTAATTTGAAAGCAATGAATGTCATCCTCAGTGGACTTGTTGAAGCTGAGTTTGTCAAATTCATGCACTGTGATTGAGAAAAATTTATGTGGGACAAGCTGATAAGTAGTTATGAAGGTTATGAAAAGGTAAAAGACACAAAACTTCAGAATCATCGACTAAAGTTTGAGTAGTTAAAGATGGATGAAGATGAAACTATCAGTAAGTACTTCTTACGTATAGAAGGACTGGTCAACACTATGAAAGGGCTAGGTGAAACGATAACTGATACCTTTCTAATCCAAAAAATATTAAGATCTCTCCCTGATAGATTTAATTCGAAGTTCTCTGCTATAGAGGAAATAACTGATCTCAAAACGTTGACATTAGATCAACTTCTTGGAACCCTAAATTCCTATAAAATGAGAATCACCAAAGGTAAATACACTACAAGAGAATCATCTTTTAAAGTATAGAAAGACATAGACTCCGAGATAGATGAGGTTGAAGCAAACTTTGTGAGAAGACTGAAGAAGGGATCAGGCAAATACAAAGGTAAACTTCCTTTCAAATGTTTCAACTGTGGTAAGATAGGTCACTTTGCAAATAAGTGTCCTCACAAAAGAAAGGATCAAACATATGATGATGAGGAGAAGCACAAACACATAAAGGTCTATAAAAAGAATAATTTTAAGAAGAAAAGTCTTTGTGTAAACAATGATGATGATCCTTCAGATGATGAAGACAGTGACTCTTCTATTGAAGATAAACTAAATAATATCATGATAATAGCTTTAGAAGATATAAACACCGAAGATAGAGGAAATGAGTTCACTGATTGTGAAGCAGTAGTAGATCTTGAAGGAGAACTTGTCAGTGCCATGGAAGAGATTGATAAACTCAGAGAAAAGAAAAGAAAACAAAAACAGTGACTGCTCAAATATGAGAAAACATGCAATGAACCCTCTAAAGAAATTTCCCTATTGAAAGTTAAGTTAGAAGAAGGTAAGAGGATTGAGGACATCCTCACATAGCAATTGAAGGAAGCCAAAACAAAAGGTGAAAAATTGGAAGCTGAAGTAGTGTCTGTCAGAAAAGATCTAGAGAAATTTCAGGCCTTATATCATCAGAATCTGACAAGTATTAAGGCATTAGAAGGATTAGCCACCATTATGAATCAACAAAGGAATCCAAAGTTGAAAACTGGTTTGGGTTATGAAGAGGGATCAAATAGTGATCAGCCAAGCAACAAAGAATCCATCAAGTTTGTGAAATATACAACCATTGACAACAACGAACCTGTAGAAATAAAGGAAGATAATCAACCGACAAGGAGGAGTGAAGGGAAAAATACCAGAACTGAATCAGTAGAACAAAGAAATGTTACACCCTCTGCTCAAGGAAATCATCATCATGGAAGAAATCAGCCTGCTCAAAGAAGACAACCATTTCCCGGGTACAAATATTTTTTCTATTGATATTGTTTTTACTACTCTAACTTTGGCCACAAAGCTGTAAACTGTTCTTTAAGACTTAGACATGAACAATCAAGACAACCAAGGAATAAATACCTACCACAACAAAGAATGAGACAGCCAAGTAACAAACAACCACAGACTACAAATCATGTGATGGCTAGGAAAAGAATGCAGATTAAGCCTAACAATCGTTATGATCCTTTATTCAATGAACCAGAATGTTACATCTACCATAATTATGTACATAAAGCTAAAGACTGTCACTTAAAGAACTATAAGCCAGATTCAAATCATAGAGATGAAAACGTCAAGGTTTGGAAGAAAAATGAAGATAACAAGTGTGGATTAGTGTTGTCATCTCAAAGACAAAAAGACTCCTGGTATATTGATAGCGGATGCTCCAGTCATATGACAGGTGACAAAAGTAAGTTCCTATCACTCAATGAAAATAAATCAGGAAGTGTGACCTTTGGAAATGATTCTCCGGGAAAGATCAGAGGTAAAGGTCTAGTAAATTTAAGTAATGGAAGAAGAAAAGCTCAAGATGTATTATTTGTTGATGGTTTAAAGCATAATCTTCTTAGTGTTAGTCAGATATGTGATAGAGGATGTGAAGTCACTTTCACTGCCAGGAATTATAAAATAAAGACAGTAAGCATAGGAGAGTTGCTTGCAAAAGGGGTTAGAACCAAAAACAATGTATATGTCCTGAAGGAAGATAAGGAGAAATGTCGTTTAAGAAAAATTAATGAAAGTTGGTTATGGCACAGAAGGATTGGACACCTGAATTTTGATCATATTGTCAAACTGAATAATGAGGGTGCTGTGAAAGACCTTCCAAAATTATCTAAGCCTAATAACTCTATATGCGAGTCCTGCCAAATGGGGAAGCTAACTCGTGCTCAATTCAAATCAAAGAGTTTCACATCTTCAGAGAAACCGCTTCAACTTGTTCATATAGATCTGTGTGGACCAACATGAAAAGAAGGAACTGGAGGAGAACGTTAGTTCATGTTGGTCATTGATGACTTCTCCAAACATACGTGGGTTTCCTTTTTGAGAGAAAAATCTGATGCGTTTGAGAAGTTCTAAATGTTTAAGGCATTAACCGAGAATCAGACAGGAAGAAAGTTGAAGGCAATTCGCTCAGACATAGGAGGAGAATTTATGTCAAGAGATTTCAAAGAATTCTATGATAGACATGGAATTAAAAGAGAATATACTATTCCAGGTACTCCTCAACAAAATGGAGTTGTAGAGTGGAAAAATAGATCATTTCAGCAGATGGAAAGGGCTATGATGAATGAAAGAGACATTTCACAAACCTTCTGGGTGGAGGTTGTTCACATAGTTGTTTATATTCTGAACAAATCATATCTACGGCCAAACAGTGATAAAACTCCACATGAACTGTGGTTTGGTCGACTTTCATCCATTAAGAATTTCAAAGTATTTGCAAGTAAATGGTACATCAAGAATAATGATGATCATTTGGGTAAATTTGATAGTAGAGTTGATGAAGGTATCTTCTTAGGATATGCAACGAACAGTAAAGGATATAGATGCTTTAATAAAATATTTCATAAATTAGTAGACTGTATTGATGTTCGAATTGATGAAGAAGCTCCTGTAAAAGATCAATAGAAAATAAGCACCAAGTCAGTTGAAGAAGAGGATAAGAATAATGAATATGAAGAAAAACAAATATCAAAGTCACAAGAAGAGGATGAATCAGGTGGAGAAGAGACTCCCAAACAAAAATATTCAGGACAACAATCAACGTCAAATCCTTCCTCCAGAATTACTCAAAAGAATTATCCTGAAATTCAGATAATTGGTGAAAAACGCAAAGGTGTACAAACCATGAGAAGGATAATTAAAGACACCAAGCAATCACATATAGCCTTGATATCCTTGATGAACCCAAGAACCTTGATGAATCCAGTAAAGATGTAAATTGGGTAAAATCAATGAATGAGGAACTGGATCAGATTGAAACGAATGACACTTGGGAACTCGTTCCTAGGCCAACAAATAAAAATGTAATAGGCTCCAAATGGGTCTACAAAAATAAGATGAATGAGCAAAGAAATATTGTAAGAAATAAGGCTAGATTGGTCTGCAAAGGATATGCTCAAATATAAGTATTGGACTTTGATGAAACATTTGCGCCCGTAGCAAGATTAGAAGCTATTAGAATGTTTCTTTCCTATGCTTGCCATAAAGAGTTTAAAGTGTATCAAATGGATGTCAAGTCAGCTTTTCTAAATGGGGATCTAAACAAAGAAGTCTATATGGAACAACCAGAGGGTTTCCAACTGTCAGATAACCCTAAACTTGTTTGCAAGCTGAAGAAAGATTTATATGGGTTGAGACAAGCCCCTCGTGCCTAGTATCACAGATTGGATACGTATCTACAAGACAAAGGGTTCAAGAGAGGACAGTTGACAACAATCTATATATCAAAACAAAAGGTAATGATCTGCTCATTATGGTGGTCTATGTCGATGACATCATCTTCGGTAGTAATAATGCTTCATTGGTAAAATGGTTTGCTTCTGCCATGCAGTCTGAATTTGAAATGTCTATGATAGGGGAACTGTCTTTTTTTCTTGGGCTACAAATTAATCAAAGGTCTGAAGGAATATTTATTTCTTAAGAAAAATATCTAAGAGAAATGTTGAGAAGGTTTCAAATGGAAGATTCTAAACCTATGAGCACACCTATGGTCATTGGATGTAAGTTAAGAAAGGATGATTATTCACCTGCTGTTGATCAGAGTTCATATAGGTCTATGATTGGCAGCCTATTGTATATCACAACATCTCATCTAGACATAATGCATGTTGTTGGAATGGTAGGAAGGTATCAAGCTGCACCTAAACAAATTCATTTGTTAGATGTCAAACGAATATTCAGATACTTGAAAGGAACAATGGACTATGGCCTATGGTATCCTAGGAATAAGAATTTTCAACTATCAGTCTATTAATATGTTGATTGGGCTAACTGCGTGGATGAAAGGAAAAGCACGAGTGGAGGTGCATTCTTCTTAGGATATTCCCTTGTATCATGGTTGAGCAAGAAGCAAGGTTCCATTTCCTTATCAACTACAAAAGCTAAATACATTGCAGCTGCCACATGCTGCACCCAAGTATTGTGGATGATTCAGACACTTGCATACTTAGAGGTAACATGTATTGCACCGATCCCAATTCACTGTGATAATACCAATGAAATCAGTCTGTCAAAGAACCCTGTGTTTCACTCCAAGACCAAGCATATACCAATCAAGTATCACTTCTTGAGGGAACAGGTGACCAACACTATTGTTTCTTTGCATTATATTCCTTCCAAAGATCAGATTGTTGATATCTTCACTAAACCACTTGCACGAGCTCAGTTTGAGTATCTACGTGAGAAGTTGGGTATGAACCCATTATCAACCTAAGAGAGTCCATCCTGTCAGGGGGAGTTTGTGTTGGTTGAATATCTGGTACCTCCGAAAAAGTCCTGCAACAACTCAGGGGGAGCATGTTTTCTTTGACATTGATGTCAAAGGGAGATAAAATGTCTGGATACTAGAGTTGGAGGTACAAACAGACTAGCACAACCTTTGAAGGTTTCCATCAATGACAAAGGGGGAGATTGTTGGCATATTTACAGTTGGGAGTGCGCTTGTCATTGATGGAAAATAGGCAAGCAAGGAAGAACAATAGCAGTGATGGCAGGAGATGGCTCGAAAGACATCATAAGTCCAGACAAGAGAAGAGTGCATATGGAGAACAGATCTCAGGTGTTAGATCTGAGCACGAGGATCAATCGTCGTTGGATCAAGGAGAACATTCATGAGGTCTTTAAGTGCAAGGTGAAGCGGGCTTACAAAGTTCTAAAATCAGGAGGATCGTCCATCATCGAGGAAGACACATGGCAACAGATGAGCAGTATCATAGAATCGCGAATTGGGAGAATGGAGGTGAGAAGTCCTCCAACTTCGTGAAACGCAAAGTTGCGATAAGATCTGGGCCATCAGATCTGGAGAAAATATGAAGGACTACCAACTGTTAGATCCAGCGGAGCTGCAAGGAGAATAATTCTAGGAGTCATTCAACACTCCAAAGCTGCGAAGGAATCTTGGCCATCCATTTAGGAAGGACACGTGGCGAGAGATCAACATTTTGCTGATTGAAAAGTCAAAGGAAGGAGGTGCTCTAACCCCTTGAACTCACGATATGCGAAGTCACGAAATGACCTAAGCCGTAGGATCTAGAGGACATGTGGCTAAAGATCAACATTTCGTTGACTGAAAGGTCAAAGGAAGGAGGTGCTCTAACCTCTCGAACTCGCGATATGAGAAATCGTGATATGATATGAGTCGTTGGATCGAGGACTAATCTGGGCTATCAGATCCAGGAGGTGAATGTGGAAAACCACGTCAACAAGGAAAGGTGGTAGACTACGTCAACAAGGACACGAGGCGCAATCATACCAGGGCAAGTGTCAAGATGATTCGATGTTTCAAGTACATGAATATTACGAATCTGAGTGACACGTGGAATCCACTCGGCTCATGACATGTCATCGAGTGACGCAAGAGTGACGCCACTCTGGGAGTTTTTCTTCCAGAGTTTTACCATCAACACTCCCCCAAAATCCTGAAGGTTGAAGTCCCAGAGTGGAGAATATTCATCGGATCACCAAGAAATCTTGACCGTTGATCTAATATGAAGCCATTTCAGAGTTCCGCGTACTGGAAGTTTTGGAGACAACTCGCTGCAAAATCTCTGAAATGCGAAGTCGTGAAAAAATTACGAGCCGTCAGATCATCGAGGATCGTGGACCGTTGATCAGGCATGACAAAGGCTCGTGAAGTCGCGAAATCGTAAAGTGCCCTTTTGGACAAGCGCTTGGTCACAGATCGTGGTCATGAGAGAGGAAGGAGCTAGCCCAGCTAAGCCCCATTTCAGAGATCGCGACTTGGGAGAATTAAGATGCCTCATACCTAGATCCTCGAAGTCGTGAGTCGCGAAGCGCCTTTTGAATAGGCATTTGGTCACCACCAATGGTCACGTGAAGGTAGGATCTTGCAAGGTGCTAGGCTCCATTTCAGATATCGGGAGTTGAAGGAGTCAAGGAGACTCATGGCAGAATCCCTGAAACATGAAATTGCGAAGCGCCTTTTGATTAGGCCTGTGATCACAGCCAGTGGTCACATCAACGGAAGAGAAGGGAAGGCGCTAGCAGTGCTAGGATCCATTTCGACGTTTCACAAATCGGGAAAACCAAGGTGACTCACAGTCGATCACTCGAAATGTGAAATCACGAAATGATTATTGGCTAGGCATATGGTCACCGCCGATAGTCATGTGAAAGGAAGGGGCTTATCCAAAAAAGATAAAAGTCCATTATGAAGTTTTCTTAGGTGGACTGAAGGTGCCAAACGCATAAACGCACAATGGTTCTCTCAGTAACTGCCAGAACGAAGTGATTGCATTTGCCAGAGAATTCGAGGAGCTATAGGGTGACTGCCAGAGAAGAGGAAGAGTCTTGAGGTAACTACCAGTGGAATGAAGACTATTCATAGAAGCAATTGACATATGGAAGAGTGTCGAAATCTATAACTGCAACAGAGAGGATGAGCCCGACTGTGACAGAAAAGACAAAGAGTCTTAACTACCAGAGAAGCTAAGGAATATCAACATAATGGCCATGGATGAAGAACATAATCAACGTAACTGCCAGAGGGGACAAAGAGTTAGTTTTATGATCTAGCAGAGGATTTGGCATGATAAATACAGGAAAAACAGAGTAGTATAGGTTGCTTTTTGGTTGAGAGTGATTCATGTGAAGAAAAGAAGGCGATGTGCAGGAGATGAAATGCACAGAAGAGGCATAGCGCATAGAATAGAAATCCTGATCTGGGAGAGAGACAGAGAAAGCCAAGGTGCGCGTGTAGAGACAGAGAAAAATAACAAAGAGCTCAAAGAAGAATGCGAGCAAGAAGACACTAATGCAGGCAGAGCATAATAGTGCAACAAAACAGTGATGAGTCTGGTAAGCCATCGATAACTATTGTATCACTGTAATAAATTCACAGAAAGCAAAGATTTATATTTCAGGGTAGTAGGGAGGTGCTAGGGAGGATAGGTGTCCTCGAAGTTTTTCAAGTGGGTGCTTGAACACAGGGAGTTGTAGCTTCCATCTGGTTGTAGCCATAAAAACTAGGGTGGCAGGGTGGTGAAAGGGATAACCATTGTTCTCTGTTATACAGGTTGGTGCCTGTGTGACTGGAAGTTGGTGCTTTCATCCATTTGGTGCTAGAATAGTGATGGAGTTGGTGCTTCCTTCTAGTGGGTGCTAGAGAAACCAGAGAGTTGGTGTTCTTAGCAAGTTGCAGCTTGCATAATAGAGGTGGTAGCCTCACATTGAGTTGGTGCTCATAAGAATGATAATGTAAATAATATAAAGATTACTTATCATATCAAGAAGAAGAGGTTTTTCCCTTTATGGGTTTCCTCAGGAAATATCTGTCTTTGTGTATTCTGTATGATTGATCATTGTATATATATGCATGTTAAGTTGTCAACAACACATTAAATACTAATCTAGAAAGAATAGAGAATCACAGGAAAAGTTTCAATCTTTTATATATAACTGATTCACCCCCACTCTCAGTTATACTTCCAACAATCTTCTCACGGGTACTCTCTCCCCATCTCTTGGAAGCCTATCCTTACTGCGAACTTTGGATCTTTCAGAGAATAATTTGACAGGGACTATATCAAGAGCCTTGGGCTCGCTACAAAACTTAAAGGTCTTGAATCTACATCTTAATAACTTGAGTGGAAGAATACTAGTGGAATTGGGCTCGTTGCAGAACTTAGAGATGTTGGATCTAAATCGTAATAACTTGAGTGGAAGAATTCCAGTGGAATTGGGCTCACTGCAGAACTTAATGTGGTTGAGTCTAGGTTTAAACCAGTTCATTGGAAGAATACCAGTGAAATCCGGCTCGCTGCATAACTTAAAATTGTTGTATCTGGATTCCAACAACTTGAGTGGAAAAATTCCAATGGAATTGGGCTCACTGCAGAACTTATCGATCCTGGCTCTATATTCCAACAACTTGAGTGGAATAATTCCAGTGGAATTGGGCTCGCTGCAAAACTTATCGATCCTGTCTCTATATTCCAACAACTTGAGTTGAAGAATTCCATTGGAATTGGGCTCACTACAGAACTTAGTGGAATTGTATTTATCATCCAACAAATTGAGTGGAAGAATTCCAGTGGAATTGGGCTCACTGCAGAACTTATCGATCTTGTCTCTATATTCCAACAACTTGAGTGGAAGAATTCTAGTGGAATTGGGCTCGCTGCAAAACTTAGTGAAATTGTATTTATCATCCAACAACTTGAGTGGAAGAATTCCAGTGGAATTGGGCTCACTGCAGAACTTAGCGGAATTGTATTTATCATCCAACAACGTGAGTGGAAGAATTCCAGTGGAATTGGGCTCGCTGCAGAAATTAGTGGAATTGTGTTTATCATCCAACAACTTGAGTGGAAGAATTCCAGTGGAATTACGCTCACTGCAAAACTTATCGATCCTATCTCTATATTCCAACAACTTGAGTGGAAGAATTCCAGTGGAATTGGGCTCGCTACAGAACTTAGTGGAATTGTATTTATGATCCAACAACTTGAGTGGAAGAATTCCAGTGGAATTGGGCTCACTACAGAACTTAGTGAAATTGTATTTATCATCCAACAACTTGAGTGGAAGGATTCCCGCAACTCTAGGGAATTGCAAAGCAATGACATATTTGATGATGTCCGACAACAAACTTAGAGGAACAATCCCTGAGGGTATTGGCAAATGTGTCAATCTAACAATGTTAGATTTATCCAAAAACTAGTTGAATGGAAAGATTCCCACATCTTTACAGAATTGTACACAATTAAGAAAAATCAAGGTGTCTCAGAACAAACTCAGTGGGCATCTAGACATGGTCTTTTCAATTACCTTGAATATTCTCTCTGCTCATTCAAAAAAAAATTCTGGAACTCTGCCTCTCTCTTTGGTTAATTGTACTCAGCTTCAATTACTATATTTAAGGAAAAATAGATTGACAGGTGAGCTTCCCAAATACCCTCCATGTTTTCAAGGGTTACGAGTTCTAAGTGTTGGTTATAATAAGATCCAAGGTGGTATCTTTGAATGGATAACAAATCTCCCTCAGTTACAGGTGTTGGATTTATCCAATAATAAATAAGTGGAAGAATACCATCTAATCTTGAGAGACTCCTAGGATTTCAAATCCTTGGGTATTCCCAACTTAGTGGTGATACATTATACCAGGAAGTGCAGGTTCACATCAAAGGTGTTGAATATTATGTAACATATGTGTTATTGGCAAACACAATATTTGACTTGTCTAGCAATAATTTCATTGGGGAAATACCTTCAAACATGGAAAGTTTGAGTGCCTTGTGGTTGCTGAATTTGTCTCGAAATCGTCTTGAGGGGGAAATTCTTGCATCTTTAAGTGAGATACTGACTTTGGAGCAGTTAGACTTGGCTAAAAATAATTTGAGTGGAGAGATTCCTCGAGAACTCTCTAAATTAACCAAGTTGGCATCTCTAGATGTATCATTTAACAAACTTTGCGGGCAAATTCCAGAAGGAACACAATTGGACACTTTCAATATGACTTCATTTGAAAGGAACAAGTGCCTATACGGTTATCCTTTACAAGCCTGCAATGGAACAAAAATAAATAAATAAAGAGGACATGAGGCTCCTACAAATGTTAGTAAAGTTTGGGGATGGTTAAGTCATGTGAATGAACATGTTTCATTAATTGCATTAGGTGTAGGAGTAGGGATTAGATTTGGTGGAGTTGTAGCATTGATAATTATGTGGAAAAAAGCTTGGTATTGGATGGTACCTCCAAAAATAAAACCATTTTATGGAGTGTATCGATTTCCTAAATATTTTTTTTTTTCAATTTATATTTTTTTTTATTTTCCTCTTGCCACTTTATAATTTGCACATATCTGCATATGGTTAAAAAATTATACTGATAAACTTTTGAGTAAAAAGTTATACTGATAAACTTTTGAGTAAGGTGCACGATGGAGTGTTCTTGGTTGAAAGTAACATATGGCTCCATAGTGACATATATCCTTGAAAAAAATAAACCCATTTTATTCATAAATCATTGTTTCTTACTTAATTACAAATTAATGAGTTGCACATGAGGGTCCAATGTACTTATATTTTAATATGTGGGATGAATATATTTAAAATGGTAAAAAGTCATTTTTTGAAAAAATAATTATTTTAGAAAAATAAAATTAAATGAATATATTTAGAATACTAAAATTCATTTTGTTAAAAATATTTTGGAAAATAAATATTAACATTTTTGAAAAGAAAAATTATATTTTTTTTATTATGATAGAAATATTTTCAAATGATAAATAAAATAAAAACAATTATATAAATTTTAACTATATATTATTTTATAATCTTTAAAAACCATATAAATTTATGACATAATACATATTTATTGCATATCAATTTAATTATTATTAACTAATTAATAACAAGAAATAAAATTAGAATATATAATTCATAGAACTAAACAATTTGAAAAATCAGATTGATGCTTGCGAACAATGTAAGTGTCATAACATTTTTATGACCGCCCAAGTTGTGGAAGTACTATTTTTTAACCCTATAGAACCATATAACAAAAAGAGATTTGACAAAGTAACCATATAGTTGAAGTATATCTAACCCTTAAAAAGATAAGCATTACTTTTTAGATTTCGAAATATTATCCTTCTAATAAATTTATTTAATACATGTCAAATTCAAAGTAATTTTTATTGACCTTTACAATTTTCTTCACATGTCCCCATCAATATGGTCATTTAAACTCACTCTACATCTTTCCATTACTTCACATGAATGTTCTATGTGTTAATGGACAAAGCACGGATTCCCTAAACAACTTTAAGGTTGTCCACTCATGACCCATAATCATAAAGTGTGTATTGAAAATTATATTTTGTAAATATTAAATTTGGTGGAATTGTAAGTTTAATCTTATGATATAAATTACAATTAATGGCATCTAAAACATATTTTTAGAGTGTATCAATTTTTTAAAAGATTTAAAAGATTTAGAAGAAAAAAGAAAGTTAAGGTATTATAAGAATATAATCAACTTTAATTTAGAAAATCAAAATTATCTATCTGTTTTGAAGAGTGTGAAGAAAAAAATAAGCATTACTAAGATAAGAACAAATTCTCACGAGCTCCATAGTGAAAGTGGGCGTTGGTCAATTCCTAAAACCCCATAAAATGAAAGAGTGTGTCACCTTTGTGACACTAAAAATGTTGAAGATGAAAAAGACTTTATCTTAGATTGTCCAACCTATACCGAGATCAAGTAATCACTCACGATCTCATAGATTAATTCAATGTTAATCATCATCATCATTGTTATGATAAAGTATATATTTAAAATTAAAACAATTCATAAGTGTATATTTAAAATTAAAACGTACATTAAATTATGAAAAAATAAGTATTTTATTATTATAATATATTTAACAATTATATATATATATATATTTTTTATTATATATATATTTATTTAAAAAAAACTATTATTAAAAATTGAATATTATTTTATAAAAAAATAAGTATTTGATTATTATAATATATTTAACAATTATATTTATTTATATATATTTATTTAAAAAAAATTATTATTAAAATTTATATATATATATATATATATATATATATATATATATATATATAATTTTAAAAATTTATATTTATATTTAATTTTAAATCATAATTTTATATATTTATTTTAAAAAATTATAATTATTAAAAATATATTTTTCCATTCAATTTTTACTTACCAATTCGCACATGTTTTCTCCTCTTTAACGTATTCATCTAAGTAATGTGCACGATGGTGTGACATATAGCTTGGATGTTTAGCCTCTATTAAAAAAAATATAAAAAAAATAACTCATTTTCTTTAATAATTTCTTTTTGGATTTGGATTTTTTTTCAAAAATATTTAATTAATTTATTTTTAACGTAGTTGTAAATTAATATGGTTTATTTACATTTTGATTCTTTTAATTTAGTTTTTATTTGAATCATAGATTATTGTTTATTACTTAAACATATTATGTGATTTATTTACATTTTAATTTTGTTGGTAACATGAAGAGAATATATTAGAATAATAAATGAGAATAATATTTTTATAAGTTTTTAATCTTTTTTCTTTACATATGTGAAGTGAAATTAGGTGAGTAACTTTTTATTTCGATTCAATTTTAATTTAAAATATATTTATAATTTAGTGATTTGTGAAAAATAAAAGAGATTTAAATGTATTTAGATTTTTTTTTATCTAAAGTAAAAGTTGATTTGAGAGATAATAATTAATATCATTATTATGACTTAACAAAATTATTTTCCATTTTTAAAGTGAATCCAAAATAATAGTTGTTAGGTGAGTTACTTTTTTTCTCTTCTTTTCAATATGAGCATTCCACCTATTCCAAAAACTCATCATGTTAGGGGGAGGCCCCCCAAAATCACCCTAGCGATCTTTTACTATTATATGGAATCATTAGAAAAAAGGAGAGAAGAAAGAGATGTGATGCCAAATGTCAAATAGAGTTAGAATCATTAGAAAAAAAGAGTAAAGAAAGAGATGTAAAACTCCAAATAGAGCTACAGGCAATGCTTGATAAAAAAAAATAGACTCTTCAAAGATACCATTCAAACTCAAATAGATGATAGATTGTTAGGGTTCAAGAGCGAATTGTAGACAATGGAGGATAATATTCAAGAAATGGAAAAACATAAACAATCAACTCAAGAAGGAGAGGTTGAAGAAAATCACAACATGAGAGATATGATTAAAGAGATAGAAAAAAAATAACCAACAATTTGACCCTCAGTAATCTAGAAAACAAATTGGATATCAAACCCATCAAAGAAGAAATGAAAAAGCTATTTGAACTAGACCATGAGCGTAATAATCGAACTGGACCATGAGCATAATAAAAGAGCCTTGAACCTCAGAATTGTTGGTATAAAACAACAACAAGAGGAAGATACACTCGCAATAGTAAAAGAAGAATTACAAAATAAATCACAAATTGATACAACTTACCTCATAGAAGCAAAGAATCTAGGAAAAATAATTGATCATAAAGATAGGTTGATTTGTGTCAAAGTAAGTTGTAATGACCATAAATATAGCATACTTGGTAAATCTCTGAGCCTAAAAGGGTCAGGAATATTTATAAATGAAGACCTCATTCCCGTAGACCAAGTTGAATTAAGGAAGGAAGTTCAAAAGGTAAAAGAAACCAGGAAATAAGGAAATTGGGCAATAATTAGAAATTGAAAAGCTATTCTTAGGGATAGAGATGAGAAGCATAATAATAAATAGGAATTTAGGACACTCAGGATCCTTTTTTGGAACTGTCATGGCTTTCCATGGCACAAAGGTCCTATGATAAGTTGGATCCCGAGTGATATCGATATTATTTGTCTAGTTGAAATTTGGGATCATGAAGAGTCTAAGGTCCCTAACATAGAAGGATTTGTCTTGTGGTCGACATGGAACAAAAAGTCCCACCATAGAGGGATAGGAGGCATAGCATGTTATATTAGAAAGATCATTTCTCCTCACATTCAACTTCATAAAATCGAGCCTCTTAATCAATACATTTGGATAGAAATTCCAGACACCAACGCTAAGAATATTTATATAGCAATTTTCTATTTTTCACCTATTGATTCTACTTTTTATAAGAAAAACAATATAGATAGCAATTGTCCCTATAATAATTTATAACAAGATATTTATAGTTTGAAAAATGAAGGTAATATCCTCTTGCTAGGAGACATTAATGCTAGGACTGCAACTAAACAAACTATTCTTTTAAGCAATGATTCCAACCATAATCCTTTATGGCTATATGAGGACCTTGTTTTATCTAATAGCTACAAAAGAAGCTTTGAAGACCTAATTGAGAATTTGTTTGGTATTGAGTTGGTCAAGCTCTGCAGCTCTCAAGACCTAATAATTTAGCAATGGAGTAATGAAGTGGCCAAACTCCAAACATATGTCTTGTATTCATGGGCTATGTAGTAGTGTCATAGATTATGTGATATGTGATATCCTTGTTTCCAACCAAATATTAACGTTTGACCTTTTAAATGACCATGAACCCGACTTTGATCATAGACCTTTAACCCTAACTCTAAACTTTGCCATGCATAGAAGCACCATTGAAGAGAATTTTGATACTAAAAGGAAACTACGCTTTAACAAAAATAAAGTTGACCTTTCCTTAAAGGATTTAAATAGTGAATTACATCTCCTAACTTATAAGGACAATATTGAAGAACTCTATCATAATTTTACAACTACCATTTCCAATTCTATTAACAAGTTCTCTTTCGAGGTGTCCTATAAAAAGAATAATAGAATGACCAACCCTTGGTATGACAAAGAATGTAAAATTGCTAGGAAATCCCTTAGGAATGCTTCTAATGATTCCTTAAAACTTGATAAGATAAATGCGTACAAATCCTTAATTAAAAGGAAAAAAAGGTACTATATCAATAAAAGGCAAGAGCAACTTTCACAACTATCTAAGCTAGATTCCAAGAAGTTCCAGAGGCAAATTCTAAACCGCAATACTAAATAAAATAATATGTTTCCCTTAAGGGACTGGAATTACTACCTTAAAAGTCTTTATGAGTTCCCTAATGCCATGGACACCATTCCTAGTGTCCCTATAGAGGATGAAGTTTTTTATTTGGATGACACACAGTTCAGGGTTAAGTGGCCTGCAAATGGGAAAGCTAAGGGCATTGAAGGCTACCAAGCTAAAAAAATTAAAATTGGAGGGCCTATCCTTATCCCTCACATACACAAGCTCTTCAATTTAGCAGTCAAGTAGGGCTTCCCTAAGCCATGGACGCAAAGCCTCATTTTTCCTATTTTTAAAAATGGGGATAGAAACATTCCCTCTAATTATAAGACGATTATGATTAGCCCAATTTTAGCGAAGCTTTATGGAATTATTTTGGAAAATAAGATTAGCCTTTGGCTAGAAAGTCACAGTAAAAGAGCTAAAGGTCGAGTCAGGTTTAGGAGATATCATTCAACTGTGGACCATCTTGTTACCTTTAGGATCATTGCAGAGGAGTTCCAAAATGCTAAAACCAATCTTTTTTGTTGTTTTGTTGACTTTAGAAAAACTTTTGACATGGTTCCTACAAAAACCTTTGGAATAGGTTGGAAGAGATAAAATTTCATTTCGAGTTGAGGGCAGCTGGAATAAGGTTGTGTGAGAACGTTATTTCCAAGTTTAAAAACACCGAGGGCTGGTCGAAAGAGATTCACTGCAATATTGGAGTCAAACAAGGTTATCCCTTGTCCCCTACCCTTTTTGGCATATACATTGACAAGTTAGAATATTTCTTAGAAGAAGCAGGTTGTGTCGGCCCTACTCTCACTATTATAGTCATCAATCTTCTTCTTTATGCTGATGATATTGTTCTTATGGTGAGGAGTCCCCACGATCTTGAAAACCAACTAAGAATCCTCAAGGATTTTTTTCTCCAATATGGGTAATGACTGTTAATACCGATAAGACTAAGGTCATGATAATTAAGTCCAATAAGATCACTTATGATAGCTTCGTATATGAAAAAAAAAACGTGGAGGAAGTGAATTCATACAAATATCTTGGAATTGATATTCACCACAAACTCAACTGAAATTATAGCATTGAGAAAATGATTATTGGGGTATGGAAAGCTTATTATGGGCTTGGAGACAATTGTAAATCAGTTGATCTTTGGATTTGGGATAAGAAGAAACTCCTCTTTGAGACTATTGTTACACATGTTATTATTTGTGGATGTGAAGTTTGAGGATGTAGTATCTCTCATGAATCCTAGAGAAAGATAGATCAAATACAAAATAATGTTATAACTTGTAATCTCAAAATTAAAGGAAATACGTCCTATCCCATCCTCCTCTTAGAAGAAAGTCTCTTCTCCATTGGGAACATGACTATGACTAGATACCTAAGGTATAAGAACAAATTAAACAACATGGAAGACAAGAGGCTTCCTAATATCGCTTCAAGATCCATTCATAACCACCATTGACTCAAGTGAGGATGGCATAAAGATGACCAGTCTTGGCTAAACTATTGGGGAATCATGGAAGACACCATTTTCCAGATTAAAGATACTATAAAAAATATCATCAAATCAAAATTTAAGGAGAAAATGTGGTGTGAAAAAGAGTTAGAGGAAAAAAAAATTAAGGTATTATAAGGATGTAACTAACCCTAATCTAGAAGATCAAAATTATCTCTCTATTAATACAAGTGTAAAGAAAAAATAAGCATTGCTAAGATAAAAACAAATTCTCGCGAGCTCCATAGTGAAATTGGTGTTGGTATTATGGTAGTTGCGGTAGGTATTAACCTCCATGTGTAACCTTTGGCTAGAATATAATATTTTGGAAGCAAGAGAAACCATAAACAGATGAGTAGAAACCCTACAAGACAAGTCGACTCGGTAAAAGAATTAATAATAAAGTATTAGCTTCTAGAAGGACAAGTCGGCCCAGACAAGTGACGAGAACCACTATAAATAGAGGGTTCTTGAGATCATTTGTACTCACTTCACTCACTCTCTCAGTCAAGTCTAGCACATGTTTGGAGTTGTAGTTGCAAGTTCAGAAGGTACATCTTCTGGGGTGATTCTTGGTCTCTCTCTCTCTAGTGCTATCTAACCTAAGATATGTGCCCTATCTTCTAGTATCTCATGGTGATATTCATGGTGACACCATGGAGTATATTGGTGGTATTATTGGTGACGTCTTGGAAGAAGTGCAACTACAACTGCAACTGCTGCAATTGAGTAGTGTTCTTGTTATGTGGTTTTGGGAATTTTTGTCTGGTGCATTATCTTTGGAGAAAGATGCACTCTCTTGGTTATCTGTGAGTTCTAGTGCTACTTCCAGGATCATTCTATCTAGCAAAGGTTATGGTTCTCAGGGGTGGTTGTGTGCCTATGTTTGGGTGACATTATTGTGATATTGTTTATGGTTAAACAAGCACATCGAATATTTTAATAGGTTATGGGACCACACTACCTTTAGAATAGTCTAACCATTGGAAGGTAAAGCGAGAGTTGTTTTTCAAGCTCGTTGTATCACCATTTGCAGCTGCAGCTAGGGTTTCTATTTTTCCAGTTGCAACAAACCCTAATCCAACTCTTTGGGAACCTTAAGTGAAGTGTTGGACCTAATTTCTAGATATTATAGTGTGCCCTATCCTAGCACACCCTCTGGTGTCCTTAGAAAGAAAAAAAGTCAAGTTTGAGTTCTTGGTCAAAGTCAAAGGTTGACTGATCAAAGTCAAATTGAAATGTTGACTTTTGGTCAAAATTGATTTTGTGGTCAAAGTTGAAATTTCAAGGTTTCTAGCTTGTTCTAATACTTGAACCTTTTTTATTTAGTTTCTAATCTCTTCTTGTCAATATGGTGTCTAGTTTCATATTAGAAGACTAGCTGAACGATACTACAAATTTCAAAGGTATGCACTTGTATATGTTTTCTAAGTTATATCATCCAAGAAATCATGAGTGTTTTTTGTAGGGAATGTACAAGAGACCTTGTCTAAGCAGTGATATTGGATTCAATACATTCAAAGGAACAAGCAGTTGAGGCTCTAGGTTCTAGGTTTGATTGATCAAATTGTTAAGTTTCAATTTGCACATATCAAGTCTGATAGTTGCTATAGTACAAGTAAACATTATATTTGTGACAACAATCTTTGAAAGGTTCTATTATTGTTAGGTATACCTGGTTTCATGTAAGTACTATTGATATAGATGCTTATTGTACTTGTTTACAAAATGAAATAACATCTCCTCTATGAGATATCTCTTGTTTTTCTTCTGAGCAGGTCACCTTGGTAATTCTATGATGACTACCATCCTTGTTACCATATATATGTTCTTCTGAAAGTGCTATTGGAAATATTTTTTCTCTTGTTGTTCTTGTTCCGGGCAGGTCAAAGGCAATAGATCTGAGAAGGAGCTACAGTGACAGTTGCAAACATGGAGCAGATGAATCCATCAAGTGGTGAGGCAGGTGATCTCACCAAGTACAAATTCTAAAGGAAGAGTGGAAATAAAAAGGAGCTTTGGACATTGTTCACTTATATGTGCGTTGACCAATGAAAATAAAGATCTTGAGGTTCGATAATGAAGAAGAGTACTACTCTAAGGATCTCATTGCCTTTTGTAAAGAAGTCTAGATTAGGAGGAGATAATTGTCCCACATAATCCTCAACATAATGGTGTGGTAGAAAGAAAGAATCGATCCATTGAAAAATCTATTAAGGAAATGATGAATGACTAGGATCTATCCATGTTTCTATGGGTAGAAGCAGCTATGGCAGTTGCATATGTTCAACATATAAGTCCTCATTGTATATTGAACAACATGACTCTAGAAGAAGCCTTCTCCGAAAATAAGCCAAGTGTGAAACAACTAAGGATCCTTAGTTTTCCTTTCTATATTCATGTTCCCAAGAACAAAAGAAAGAAGTTGGAACCTTCAAGAAAGAAGGGCATATTCATTGGATATAGTGAGACATCAAAAGCTTATAGAATCTATGTCCTAGGTCAACAAAAGGTTGAAATTAGCAGGGACGTGAGGTTTGATGAGAAAATTTCCTTCAGAAAATCTATAAAAGATTCCATGGATTCCAATGATGAAGAGGAACATGAATATACCAAGGAAGAAACTACATGTTCTACAAAACATATCAATGTAGAACCTTCCACCTTTGAAGAAGCAATCAAGAAGAAAGAATGGAAGGAATCTATGATGAAAAAATATCAATCCATCATGGAAAATGATGTATGATAAATCATGCCTAGACTTGAAGGAAAGTTTGTAGTCACTTCAAAATGGGTTTTCAAGATAAAGCATGTAGAAGATGTGAGTATCGATAAATACAAGGCAAGATTCGTGGCTAGAGGGTTCTCCTAGCAAGAGGGAGAATACTATGATGATCCCTTTGCTCAAGTTGCTAGATACACCCCTATTAGAGACATCATATCTCTTGCAACATCCATGGGTTGGAGTTTACAACAGATGGATGTAAAGACTGTTTTTCTCAATGGAGTAATTGAGGAAGAAGTATACATAGAGAAAACTCAAGGTTTTGAGGTACACCCAAGATAAACCCATGTATGCAGATTAAAGAAGGCCTTGTATGGACTTAAGCAAGATCCAAGAGCTTGGTATACACAAATTGACAGTTACTCGACGAGACTTGGATTTTCCAAGAGCTGTGTTGATCCAAACCTTTATTACAAGGTTTTGAATGATGACCTATGATCCTACTACTATATGTCGATGATTTTCTGACAGGTGCAGAGCCTCTCATTATTGAATGTAAGAGGGAGTTAGCCTATGAATTCGATATGAAGGATATTGGTCTCATGCATTATTACTTGGGACTAGAAGTATGGCAGAAGCATGGTGAAATATTCCTAGGGAAAGGGAAGTATGTTGTAAAAATCCTCTAGAAGTTTGGGCTGATGGATTACAAATCCATGGCAACTGCCATGGTGATAGATATGAGGAAGTTGAGAGACTCTGATTATGATCAAGTAGACTCGTCCATGTATTGGTAATTGATTGGATCATTGATGTCTTTGGTTAATACCAGGATGGAAATTTTCTTTGCTATGAACATGTTGAGCCAGTTCCAGGTGGAACCTAGACATGAGCATTGGATAGATGCAAAGCACATTTTGAGATATCTTCGTGGGACACTAAATTATGGTTTGAGATATGCCTCAAACAGTGATGTACAACTGCATGGATTTACTGATTCAGATTGGAAAAGGAGTGTAGATGACAAAAATAGTACTTATGGTATATGTTTTAGTTTGGAATCTACTATGATATCATGGGCTAGCAGGAAACAGAAGTTTGTTGCACTCAACACTGCAGAAGTAGAGCATATTGCATTTTGTGATGCTTGTACGAAAGCAATATGGCTCAATAAGTTGGTTTCTGGACTATTTGATCATGTACTAGATTCGACTATGATATATTGTGATAATCATATTTGTGTGAATCTTTCAGAGAACCCCGTGTTCCATGACAGGTCGAAGCACATTGAGATCAAGTACTATTTTCTTTATGATAGAAGTGATTCTCTAGTACATCTCCACCAATGAGAAGATAGTTGATATTTTGATGAAGCCTCTGTCCAAGATAAAGTTTGCATACTCGAGGGACAAGATGGGAATCATGGAGATTTCTCCCTTGGTTGAAAGGGAGGAATCTACTGTGGATTATCTGGCAAACAACTTCAAGGATATAACTTCCTCGGTTGGGAGGGAGTGTTGATATATGGCATCATGGATAGTCAATGTGTTGGTGGATAGACATTCTCCAGGTGGAGAATGGTCCAGGAAGAAATGATTACTGGTTTACAAACATTCTCTCTATGGAGTATGGTCCAGGTTGACAGATGGTTGGTGGACAGACATTCTCCCTTTGGAGGATGGTCCAGGTTGATAGATTGTTGATGTACCGTGGACAACTATTCTCCTGGGGAATTTCCCGGATAGGTAGAATGGTCCAAGAAAACTATTCTTATAGGAAATATGTCTGGATTGGAATAATGGTTCGTCTCCATGAGTTCAAAATAGTGACTAAAGTGGGGAGATTGGTACAGGACAACCATTTTCCCTGAGTTCACAGTAGTGGACAGAGGGGGTAAATTGGTCCAGGAAATCTATTCTTCTAGGATGTATGTCCAGATTAGAAGAATGGTCCTTGTACCCCATGACGTGGCTTTCAACATTCGAGAGGAAAACTATTATTCAAGGACATATGTTCGGATTATAAGAATGATCCTTGTATCCCATGGCGTGGATTTCAACATTTGGGAGGACAACTATTCTTTTAGGACTTATGTCTGGATTAGAAGAATGGTCCTTGTAGTCCATTGTGGGGCTTTCAACATCTCTTGGGATAGTCATTCTTCTAGGATGTATGTCCGAATTAGAAGAATGGTCCATGTATCACTATGTTGAGTGAGTGACTTATGAGAGACACTCTGTTGAGTGTTCTTAGTTGAGCAAATGACTTATTCAACATCATGTTGATTACTCAGATGGAGTATTCCCTCGATAGATGATGTAGACGATGATACAATTTGATTCCAGGAGACAGTTGTATTGCATGGTGATAGCTTGTGTAGCTATTAGTTGATTGCAGTTGTCACACACCCAACCCCTAAGTACCTTTTTAAGGGATGGGGTATAAATTTTTCTGCTTTTCTCAATCATCTCGAATCCCTAAAACTAGGATTACATCATCTTCGATTCGACAAGGATTTTCCAATGACTATAAATTTGTCCAGATCCGAATTCTGGAACACAAGTTATGGTCCTTCAAAGTTCTTTAGGCCTTTACCGACTAGGGTATTTCATCGCCATGTGGAACCCACGTGGTTCCCTATCACCTGACATGCCACCTCATAATATCATACAAAGACTCACTCAACCAGAGGTCAACGCTTGTCTAGCACTTATTGTCCTATTAATTTAATTAAACATTACCAACTTGTTCTTTTACTAATCATATTATAATATAATTCTATTTAATTATATAATAATGTAATTAAATATATCAAAGGATCACTTAGGAATATTAAGTTTGATAAAATCCTACGTATTCGGACTTCGGCGAGGTTCCTCATTGTGTTGTTATGAACATACCCCCCAAACTCCTGAATGTTGAAGCTGCAGAGAGGGTCCCACCTGTATTATGCCTTTACGCAAATACAAGTAATTACATTCCCCCATAATATAATTAATTATGTTTAATGTTTATTACAACATTGGAGTACGTGAAGGTAGGTTTGGGCCTTCAACCATTTTAACTTGTTTGTTCTATCACCCCAAACATTCGGAGTCTCGAAGCTCCGAACTCCTAGAGAGTCCGCACTTACACGTGAATACACATAAAACACTGGAACATTGACATGTAGGTCCAAGCCTTTAGCCATTTTAGCCCAAGCATTCCATCACTCAAAACACTCCAGAGTCCCGAAGTTCTGAACTCCCGTCAACCATTAGATCAAGAGGCCATGATCTAGGAGGAAGACATTTGGCGGAAGACAAGGGTGACACGTGGCCCAATCAATTGGTGACATGTGTCAAGGTCCATTTGACATATAAGGTCTATGAAGGTCACGAATTGGGGTGACACGTGGCACACCTACTATGGGTCCACATCACCCTAGGTGACATCATCATGCCACATCACTCCAGCCTTCAACACTTCGGCAATATTCTTATTCACCAACATGTTGAACCTCTCGGAGTAGGACTTCGCTGGAGTGATTTACGTTATCCTTTCACTAGTTGGTCAGATGGTTGGGAGAGGTTCCTAATGGATTCCCCAGATCAATGGATCATGTTAACTTGTGATTTCGACGTTCAGGGTTTCTTGTTGTTTAACAACTTTTCTCTACCAGAGTAGGTCAATCCCGAATGACCATGATGTAGATCCAATGGTCAGGGGAGATATTAAATAACCTCAGATATACGGCTCACGTTACTTCGCAATAGAGAAGTGGATCGAGGTTTAACAAAGGGATGAATCCCACTATAATGTGTAAATGACCGTCAAATTTCAGTTTGTCGTCAAGATATCGATTCGATAGGTCATCTTCGATGCATTTAGTACACTACAATGTTCATTCACCCTAGAGCTCCAGAGTCCCAGAGTCCTGAATGACTTAGCTCCTTTTTTAGTGTAGCGGAGGCTTCCTAGGTCTTGGTCCTATGGAACTTTGTCAAGATCTAGAGGCTACACTCCTAACTCTTAGTCAAAATTTGGTTAAGGCTGTGGGAATGAGCCTATGGTCACTTGGACAACTGGTTTGAAGGATGCACCCTTCATCTATAGAGCTCAAATTCCACTATAGGAAAGGTAATTCAAAGAAATCAAGAGGACTGAGGTAGTCTCATAGAGTCTATTTCAACTCTATGTCTGCGGATTTGGTCCTTGAGCAATCCATTGAGGATTTTCCCAACCAACACAGGGGCCACAATCTTATGTCCCCAAATCCAGTTAAAGATCCCATTACTAGCAGTTCTCCTTTCTCTTGAAACCATCATTGCATCAAATCACACATTTACCTCCATAGTAAATTCAATGTTTCTACCAGGATTTACTGCCCACCAAAATTTTAGGGGATTCTTCCCAAATTTAGGAGATTTAACACAACTTAAATATAAATGTTTATTTATGCCCTAAATAGAATTTTGAGAACTTTTGTATTTTAATTTCATTTTGACCAATTTCATGTTTATGTCCAAATTATTTTTCCTCAATAATTATTTATAAAGATTTTTAATGTTTTCCCATGATTGGTATTAATTTCTAAAGTCCACACAGATCTAATATCTCCTATCTTTTCTAGCAGGGGATTTGAGGACACACTAAAATGGATCACTATTACGCAGAAAAAACGCTCTCTCTTATTTCAGAAGTGATATAGATGCTTTTAATTGTTCAATCATCAATTCCCTAGCATGTATTAAACTCTACAACACAGTCAACCACAACATCCACTCCCAGGAATCTCATTTTAGCACACAGATAGTCAAGAGATAATATATTAAATCAAAAGAGCTTCAACTAAGACATTCTCTTTAGTCTACTTAAATGTCTCAAGTCACCTTTGTCAGAAATTAAACTTACAGAGTTCTATTTCAAGTCACCTTTGTATATTTGCAAAGGCCCCACAAATCTCATGATGAAGGCTCCACTACTAAGTGGAATTTACGCGTTCTTTGTCCCCACTGATACACGGTCGAACACGCGATCGAAAACTGAAATAAGCGCAAAGACCCTCACCGAAACAAGCAGAATGACCCTCGGCAAAGCAATTATCCCACGCGTTCTAGTCATTTGGATCCCCAATCAACACAATAATTTTTTCGACTTTTCCACCTTACCCTACAACTTTTCCAGTGACTATAAAGGAGCATGTAGCCATGGAAATGAAGTGAATTCACAGGCAAGGCATTGAGGACTTTTCCACCTTACCTTGCAACTTTTCCACCTTACCCTACAACTTTCCCAATGACTGTAAAGGAACATGTGAAAACTTTCCCAAGGTTGATGCTTGTGAAAACTATAACTATCACAACATTTCTATGACCACCCAAGTAGCGGAAGTACTTCTTTTTAACCCTATGGAACCATATAACGAAAAGAGATTTGACAAAGTGACCAAAGGTGAAATATATCTAACCCTTAAAAGATAAACATTGCTTTTTAGATTTCAAAATAGTATTCTGCTAATAATTTTATATATCTATTTAAAAAAATTATAATTATTAAAAATATATTTATTCAATTATTGATGTTTACAATTTTCTTCACATGTCCCAATCAATATGGTCATTTAAACTTACTCTACATCTTTCTATTACTTCACATGAATGTGTTAATAAAAACCATTTTACGAGGACAAGGCACGGATTCCCTAAATGACTTTAAGGTTGTCCACTCATGACCTATTATCATAAAGTGTGTATTGAAAATTATATTTTGTAAATATTAAATTTGGTGGAATTGTAACTTTTTTTTTTTTTTTGTAAGTGAGTTGAGATTTTGTATTACTGTAAAACTATAGTACAAAAGTAAAAACAGGGAGGGGTCCCCGAATATGCCAAAAATGGAAACCAGATCAGGGCCCTTGTAGACGCATTATCAACAAAAAACTAGGGAGCTGGACTGCCACCCTGGGAAATTGACCCAATCCTCTTAAGCCAGTTTGCTGAAATCCATAACTTAACATATTCAGTAACCGATAACAGTAAGTAGTGCATAAAAACCTTACTTGGTGTTGCGCTAGTCCAGGATGATTGGTTGGTTATCGTCTCCTTCCTTATTTGTTGCCTTTTCCTCATTCTTCTCTACCATGCATGTCCTTCTGATGTTGTCTTGAGTTCCATGATGGTCCTCAGGAGGTATGTCTAAGTGGTGGACATAGCATAGATAGAGGTGAAATTGTCCTTCCAGTCGCTCCAATTTTTCGTTTTGACTCCTCTTGTCCTCCACTATTCCTCTGGAAAGATTCTCCAAGTTGTTGAGTCGGTTCATAATTTCTGTGATCTCCTTCTTATGTCCCCTAATTGCTTCCTTGTTGGGATCTTTCCTGTCATCTTTCAACTTACCTATCAACATTTTAGTGCACCAAGCTTCTTCCACCATTTTTTGGTAGAGGGTCATTCTTGGTTGAGTGGTCCTCGGGTCCTTAATCCCGTCATCTTATTGAATGAGTTCATCCCATTCCTTTCCCTAGCACTAGTTGTTGAATTCTCTTTCCCACATGTATATGACTATTTTCCCCTTGGGGTCGACCTGCTTGAGGAAGGTTTCCTTGGCCTCTCTGGCTGCCTGTTCCACCTTCGTGATCTTTCGAGCTCTTGTTGCATGAGCCTCCCCCTGGGGGCCTCTCTTTCTTTGGGTCTTCTTCAGTCATGTCATCTCTACTTGTTTTGGGTGGTACTCACCTTGAGTTCATCCTCCACTTTTTTCCATTGCTTCTTGGTGCTTAGTATGGCCTCTGTGATTTCTTCTCTCCGATATGTGGTTTCCTCTGGTGATGATTCCTTTATTGGGTCTCCCCAGCTGCTGGCTTCTCCTGGGAATCACTGATCTCCCGTAGAGGTTTCATTTCAGGTTCTTTCGCATTGATTTGGATCATGTGTTCTTGGGATCCCTGCCGTCAGCCCTACATCGCTCCCCTACTTTGCACCTTGTATGTCAATCATTTCCTCCCCCCATACATGTGTATAGGTGATGCATACTCAAACCTTTCCATGGACAACTATTTTGTTCCGTGTACTTTTCCTCCTGTTGGATATCCCTCCTTTGCTCGCATGAGCAGTCCCTGTACTCCTTTCTAGTGATATGGTCTTCGTATAGTATCTCCTCCTGTGGTGTGACTAAGGTCTGTATTGGAATTCGTGTTGGCATGTTGGCCTTTCTGATTCTGACGGGGTCCTACGTGCCTTTTGAGGACTTTTGTGCCTCTAATATCATTATGATCAGTTGTACTTCGACTTCCATCGTAGTCCTTTACTGCTATTTGAGTGCAGTCAGTTCAGAACTGACCACTTGGTATGTTACTCCATATTGTGTCTAGTTCTGGTCCTGCTGACCTTCTTACCCAGCACATCTCTATTGCGATCCCCAACTGTACGTGCTCCTGGATTCTTTGCAGGGACTGCGCCAAGCGCCAATGTTTCTAGATTTTGCCCATTCTGGTACCATTTTGGAGCTTCCTTACTGTGTTGATTACTAGCATGGAATATCCTTCCACTATAGTATTGGTTATCCTTTCCCGACGTAGAATCTCAAGGCTGGTATCCAGGGCTCCAAATTCCACTGCATTGTTAGTTGAGTTCCCCAAACTCCCCGTATATAGTTGAATGATATTTCCTTGACTGTCCCTAATCACTCCTCCCAACCCTGTCTGGCTTAGGTTACCTTTCAACACCCCATCAAAATTCATCTTGAGGAAACCCTCTGGTGGTGGTTTCCAGTTACACTCACCGATTTGGAGTTGTGCTAGCCATCTTACTTGAAAGGGGTTGTGTTTGTCCTTCAATCGGAAGGCCTCAAGAATTCTGAGATCCTGGGTTGTGAGTTGCGCACTGCTCAGTTGATAGTTGCGGCTATGTATTGTTTCTCTTGTCATGGAGATGATGGCTTCCTTGATCTTTTCTACCATCCATTTTTTGTTCTTGAAGATGCGTCGGTTCCTTTCCTTTCAGATTGCCCAAATGATCATTCTGGGAATGAGGATCTAGCTGAGATTCACCACTTCATTGTCACTATAATTCTCTTTCCAAGTATTGATAGTTGCGGATATATTCCCTCTGATCCTATTAGATTGTCAGAAGATGCTTTCTGCCCAGTCCCAGACTTCTGTTGTGAGGGTACATTCATCCAGGAGACGGTTCGTTGTTTCCTCTTTTCCTTCACATAGGGGACATCTAGAAGGTCCTATGAACCCTCACTTCCTGAGGTTTTCCCATGTTAAGATTCGATTGTGGAGTATTAGCCACTCGGAGATTTTTATTTTTGGCCACTGTGGGCTACTCCAAAGCTTAACCCATTGTTGCGCCAGGTTTTCTTGGTCCCAATTCATAATGTAGTGGCATACTTCTTTGAGGTTGAATTCCCCGATGTCCTTGTGCCCCCATCCCAGCCGGTCCTCTCCTTCTGCAATTGTTATTTTTTGTTTCCCCAGTTCCTCTTCCACTTCTTGTATTGTTGCTGCAATTTAGTCTCTATTATGTGGGGTAAGAGTGTTCCAGATTCTCTATTTATTACGATCTGTTTCTTGCTTCCAGTATTGGTAGACTCTGGTTTTTCCTTGCGCAAGCATCTCCTGTTGGATTTCCTTCCTTCCAAGTTTTTCCAGTCTAGGTTCCTGTTGCCAGGCATCCTCCCAGAATCTTGCGGTTCTGTCGTTTCTGACCTCCCAAAATCTGTGTGATTAAATCCAAGCCTTGTTACACCATGCTAGGTTCCAGATAGTAGACCCTTCCTTGGTGCGTCTAAAGCAGATATTTTCCTGATCGCTTATGTTTGGAGCATATTTTTCCTTCCATAGGTTTACCCATGGCGTCATGGTTTCTTTGACCCAACACCACCAAATTTTTGCCCCATAGGTGTCATTGGTCACTTGTGGGTCATGCAGCCCCATGCCTTCATTGTTTTTGGGTTTAAAAATCTTCTCCCAAGCCACCAGTGCCCATTTTTTCTTTATTTTCACTCCTCGCCAGAGGAAATCTCTTTGTATTGTCCTTATTTTTTGTATTATCCACTTGGGGGTTGGGAATATCGACATCATAAAGGTTGGAATAACTTGCAACACTGACTTGGTTAAGATGAGTCTTCCAGCTAGGTTGAGGGATATGTAAGTCCAGTTTTTGACCCGGTCTTGTAGCCTGTTTATTACTCCTTCCCAAGTGGAAATTTTGTAAGCTTTATCTGTTAGTGGGATCCCCAGGTATTTGGTTGGGAGTGTTTTACGTTCAAAGCCCAGAATGTTGGCCAGATTTATCTGGATTGTGGGGTTGGTGTTAATGAAAAAGATCATAGATTTTGACTGGTTTATCTCTGCTCCCGAAGCTTCCCCAAACTCATCTAGGATTCATTTGTAAGATTTCACTTCCTTGACCGTGGGTATGCCATGAAGTGTGGTGTCATCCAAAAATTGTTGGTGTGTGGAGGTAGGACAGGTCGCAAAGGTTTTGATCCCAGTTATTTCCCCTGTTGTGGTTGTTCTCTTTATTCTTTAGCTGAGACCTTCCATCATTAGAATGAAAAGGAAGGGGGACAGTGGGTCTCCTTGTCTAATGCCTCTAGTGGGCCAGAATGGTTTGGCAGGGGCTCCAATGACCAGGATCGAGTAGCTTGTAGTTGAAACTAGGCTGACTATCTAGTTGATCCAGTGATGGGTGAACTCGAAGGCTTCTAGGGTCTTGACTATATAAAGCCAGCTAATTTTGTCATAAGCTTTAGCTAGGTCTAGTTGTATTTTCATTCCACCTTGTTTCTGAAGATTTAGGGTGTGGATGAGTTCATGGGCATGGATGATATTGTCCATTATTTGTCTTCCTTCCACGAACCCAGCTTGTTCTTGTGAAACTAGTGTAGGTAGGAGGGGTTTCAGTCTGTTTTCTATGACTTTGGAGATTAACTTGTACACCACATTGCATAGTTCTATCGGTCGGTATCTGTCTGGGGTTTTGGCTTCATTTTCTTTTGGGATGAGGGTAATCATTGTGGCATTTAGCGCTTTGAGAATAGAGGCTGACCTTCTAGAGTCTTCCACTACTCTATACACATCATGTTTGACAACTTCCCAACAGGCTTTGAAGAACTCCACCGTGAATCCATCCGAGCCTGGGGCTTTCCCTTTGGGCATTTCCTGGAGTGCTTGGTCGATTTCCTCCTCCGCTATGCATTTGTTCAAATTGTTATTTTGTTCCTCAATGACTAGTCACGGGATATGCTATATTATTCTTTGTATGGCCGTCATTCTGTCTTGGTTGGGTTCCTAGGCTATCCCTTGGAAGTGGTTTACCAAAGCTGTTTCTATGTCTTTATGTGACTCTCTCTCTATTCCATCACGATCCCTAATCTTCAGGATTTTGTTGTGGGCTCTTCTGGCCATCGTTATTCTATGAAAAAATTTGGTGTTATGTTCCCCTTCCTTTACCCATCTGATCCAAGACTTTTGTCGCCAGAGGATTTCTTCTTGCTGGCATCATTGCTCCCATTCCTGGGTCAGTTGTAGTTCTTCCTTTTCCCATTTCTTCGTGTATCCCTCCTGGATGCAGGTTTCCTAGAGTATTTTCATTTTTCCTTCTATATTGTTTTTTTCTTGGTTTATATTCCCAAAGGTGTCCTTGTTCCACTCCTTGAGCCTATGTTTGATGTGTTTGAGTTTTTTATAGAGTTTGAACATCCTTGTCCCTTTCTCTAGTTGCTCCTCCCTCCACCATTGTTTTATTCTTTCTTGGAAGGTCGGGTGTTCCAGCCATAATTTCTCAAATCTGAAAGGCTTTTTTTTTGGTGTGGTCTGGAATCCTACTTCCAGTTGTACTGGCCAGTGATCTGATCCCCCCAGGGTAGGATATTGTAGTCTAAGTTCAGCCCTTGCATTATGATTGAATCTGACACCAAGAATCTGTCAAGTCTTGTTGCTACATGATGTTGATTCATCTGTTTATTATTCCAGGTGAACTGGTTGTTACTTGTTTGCAGATCTACCATATCCACTGTGTCGATGAAGTTTGAAAAATCCTCCGCAACTCTATCCAATTGTCTTATCCCTCCTCTTTTCTCTGCAAGTGACATGATGATGTTGAAGTCCCCCGCTAGGATCCAATGGAGGTTGTTTGATCTAGTTTTAAGTTCTTGTAGGTCTCTTATCATTCCTTTTCTTTCCTCTGATGCCTGGGGTCCATACACATTAGTGCATATAATATCCTCTGGATTCCCAATGATTTGCATCTGTACCGTAAGAGTGTGCATGTTTGCTTCAACTATTATTAGGTTGAGTGCTTGAGGGTTCCACAGGGTTAGGATTCCCCCTGCCATTTGTTGGCCTCCCGTGGCCATCATTTCATACCTGCGCCAGTGTTGTTGACGAATGGTTTCCATTCTGTCTATATTACACTTTGTTTCTTGAATAAAACATAGATTTGGTTGTTCCTGCTTTAGTTTATTTCTAAGGATTCGTTGTTTTCTTGGGTTGTTTAGGCCTCTTATATTCCAGGTTATGACCTTCATTTTAAACATGCATGGAGGAGTTAGGGAAGAGCTTCTTGATCTTACCCAAGTTTATCAATAGCGCTCCAAGCTCCCACAAGGCTACACTATTTGATTTCCTGCCTTTTTTCCTCCGTGTCTGCTTGGGTGATAGTTGTGGTTGTCCCTCGCCTGCTTTAACTCCTAGGTGTCTAGTCTCCCCGTAAGTATGCTTTTTGCCATGAGATTTGGCTTCCTTCCTTTGTAGGAACAGGTACTGGATGCGGTCTAGTTGTTCTATTGGTACATTCTCCACACCCTGTTTTTTCCATTGTTCTAGTATATTTGTAAGATTTGTCCCTTTCCTTTCCACAAGGTCTCTGAGATCAAGATCTTTTGTGCCTACTTCACTTGGGGTCATTTCTTCATCTCCATCAGCCTCTTGCATGGGGGTGTTGTCGTCTCTGATTTCACCCTCCGTTGGGGTTGCACAACTTCCTTGTCTCTTCTGAGTACTTGGTTGATCATTGGGCTCGTTTCTCTTTTGTTCTCTGACTTCCGGAACTGTTTCCATATCTTGATCACATTTTGCTTCTTTGGTAGATCCGTCCTATCCTTTCGTTTTGTTCCGGGCCTCCGGGTTGATCCCTGTTGTGGATTTTCCCTACTTCTTATTTTCTCTACTCCTGGGGTTTGGTTTTACAAAACCTTCCTCATCCGGCTATTGTTTGGGGTTTTCCATTTCCTTCTTTTTGTTAAGAGGGAATTCACTGATCAGGTGACCATGTTCATGAAATATTCTACATCTGAAAGGGATCTGTTCATAGTCAATGTTTTGGATCCATTCCTCATCTCTGAACTCAAGGTTGATGGCTTCTGGAAGTGCTTCCGACACATCCATCTCTATACATATTCTTGCGTAAGATGTATATCTCCCTCTCAGGGTGGCGTCTGTTGTCTTTATGTATTTCCCCAGTTTGTTGCCTATAGCTTCAAAAGTTGAGGGTAACCAGTAGTCTAAGGGTAAGGAGTAAAGTCTTATCCAGACTGGTACCTTTTTGAAGGTTTCTTTTTCGAGGGAGAAATTTTCCTTCCATGCTTGCATGTAGAGTTCTATTGATGCGTGGAAGTATGGCCCTCCTTCAAAGATTCTATCCCTATCCTCCAGGTTTATGAAAATGGATATGAAGAAGCCTTTCAAGCCTAGATGAAGTTCCACTTCCCCATTTGTCTTCCAGTGGTATTTAATCCAGTTGCGCAACATTCTCTCTGTTCGCCATAGGCCCATAAATTTTTAGATTAGTGCATGCACTTTCATCTAATCTCTGTAAAGTTGCATCTGCAGATCTACCAGTACCACCTTTGGTATCATTGTTGTTTTGGGTTTGCATGGGTTGCGCCCTTCCGTCGAGTTGGTCTTCTGTGTGTCTGACATTTCGTTCTAGGTTCCTTTGGCTTCCTCTTCCAAGCTCTCGTTTGTGCCCCGATTCCTATCCAGACCTTTCCCTGGGTCTGATCCTGAGGTGCCTGTCATTGGTTCTTTGAAAAATAGCCCCCTAGGCCCCTTCCCTCTATCTACCACTACCTGTTTGTATGAAGGGGTTCCTTTACCCCCCCCCTCTAGTTCTCATGTCGTAATCTTCTATGGCCGCTACTATCTAAACCTTATCTTGCTTCTCCTCTAGTCCAACCAGAGTTCTCGATGGAATTGTAACTTTAATCTTATGATATAAATTACAATTAATGGCATCTAAAACACATTTTTAGAGTGTAGCTAAAAATACATTTTTAGAGTGTATCAATTTTCAAAAATAAAACCATTTTATGGAGTGTATGGATTTCCTAAATAATTTAATTTTTTATTCATCCACAATATGTTTTAAATATTTAAAAAAATAATTGAATTTTATATTTATATTTATATTTTTTTATTTTCCTCCCGCCATTTTATATTTTGCACATATTAGTATATGGTTAAAAAGTTGAAGGTTGAAGATGAAAAACACTTTCTCTTAGATTGTCCAGCCTATACCCAGATCAATTAATCACTCACCCTCTTAAGGTATGATAGACCAATTCGTGGATTTTAATCATCATCATCATCATCATCATTGTTATGATAAAGTATATATTTAAAATTAAAACAATTCATAATATTTTATGAGTGTATATTTAAAATTAAAACAATTTATATTATTTTATAAAAAAATAAGTATTTTATTATTATAATATGTTTAACAATTATAGGGGTGGCGGGAGGGGGAGGGGTTATCTATGACCCCACTGAAATTCAAGAACTAGTTTAATCCTAGGGACTAGGAGAATAAACCAAAAACATAGCAGAAGCTCTGAGTCTCTGGCAAGGACTCAACCAAGCCTGAAATCTAGACATTAATGAAATCACGGTGATAGGAGACTCCCAGATCCTAATCCAAGCCTTAGTCACCAACTCATTTCCAAACCAAATGAAACTTCAGAAAATCTTCAAGAAAATTCAGGGGCTCTCTAATTCCTTTCGAACGATCAAATTTTTTCATGTGATCTAGAATTTAAACAGTGGGACAGTCAAAGCTGCAAACATAGTTGTCCCCTTGATCAAGGGTCAACTCTCCCTCAATGGGGTCCTACCTACTGCCCCTCTCCGGTAGTGGCACGTGGCTGGGGGTCTATTGTATTTTTAGAGGAAAGTGACACCTCTCCTCCATGTGTGTCCTAACCCGTGGTAGCCCCTTCCCGCCACACTATGCTGACGTCTCCCTCACGCGTAGGTAATTTATCCCTCAGCCCGAGTCTTTTCGCTCCCCCCCGCATGCTCCTACCCTCACGCCCATCATGTTGCTCTGTACTGAGCCCATCCTCCCACTGCATGACGCTCGAGCGAGCCTCCTTCCTCCCTCGACGCCGCACGTTCGCGATGAAGTTAAATCCAGGGGGAAAGCTATTTGCAGCTCATCTCTCTGCAGTGACTGTTTCTTGTCTAGTTTTACTTTCTCCCTCGCCCTCCTCTCTCCCTCAAATTTCCCTCCAAACTATCCAATGGCCTCTAGCTCCAATTCTTCTTCTCCCCTAATCCCTCCTCCTCGTTGGAACAGGAAATTCGTACTGTGAAGCAAACTCTCAGTGTGCATAGGGGTTTTCTCCAGACACTCAAGGAAGATTTAATCCAGCTCAGAGAAGAAGCGGTAGAAGCCCTCACGTTCATGATGCAGCAGGTCAATAGAAAAATTGTTGATTTGGAGGCAAGACTGGAAAAGATGGAGCTCCAAGCCACTAGAACAACCACCCAGCCTGATGCAGAGAAGAAGGCATCGTTGAATGAAGGTTCCTCAAATCTAGACTCGCATGTTTAACTATGCACCTCTTCATCAATGGTAATGACCCTCTTTTGGTTCTCTAGCAGGTTCAATGTAAACAAGACTTTAACTCCTTTTTTACTTTCAGGCTAACTGAACGTAAGTAGCTTTTTAATCTGTTAGTAGCCAAGTTTTGGTTTCTAGGACAGAATGGGAAATTATGGGCTCTATATCTACAGGCTTTTAATCTATTAGTAGCCAAGTTTTGGTTTCTAGGAAAGAATGGGAAATACTGGGCTTTATATTAGGGAAGATATATATGTAATCGTGGAAGCCATGCACATGATGCATGTCCAAATTTTGTAGATTTCCTCACACTGGTCATACCACTGCTCCTTTAATATAATTTCTACTTTCTTGTTAAAAAAAAATATGTTTAACAATTATAATTATTTATATAAATTTATTTAAAAAAAATTATTATTAAAAATTTAATATTTTTTGTATATGTATTTTTTCATTTAATTTTAAAAATTTATATTTTTATTTATTTTTAAATCATAATTTTATATATTTATTTAAAAAAATTATAATTATTAAAAATATATTTTTCCATTCAATTTTTACTTCTCAATTCACACATGTTTTCTCCTCAATTTTTACTTCCCAATTCACACATGTTTTCTCCTCTTTAATGTATTCATTGTAGAAATTTATTGACAAAATCTTCTTATAAATATTTTGTCATACTGTTGGCCCTTGACTAAGTTTTGAGGATCCTTGGTCATGTTTGACCTACTTTTGGGACTTTGACAGGCTGTCGAAGGCGGAGGACAATTCGAAGCGGAGATCATGGGATCTCGGCCCCTTTTTAGGCCTTTTTGGGTTTTGGGCTTATGTAACGGGTATGGGGATGTCGGCCCATGGGTTTACCCATGTTTAGGCCTGATTTTGTAATTTATAAATAGATGTCTAGGCGATGTAAGGGGAGGAACATCTATGTGATGCTAGGTGCTAAGTGCAAGTGGTAATTGTAATTGCTTCGTGCATACTGTGTAAGACTTGAAGAGCTAAGTGCATGTGATTGTAAGATACTGTGGAAGGCTTTGTGTTGTAACTCAGGGAAGGAGGATCCAAGGAAGTGTGCATATATCTTGTCCTCTACAGAGTAAGATCTCAAGGCTCTGTGTATGTAGAAGATTGACAGAAGACAATAAAGAGAAGAAGAATTGGTGGATGTAGCCCCAGGGTGGGGGTGAACCACATATATCCTGTGTTGTGGTTGCTTTGTTCTTTATGTTTGTTCTCTTGTTTATGTGATTAAATGCTTAGTGCACTGATATATGATTAGGAGAATCTAATATGATAGCTTAGTGCTGAATAATGTGAATGAATGATAGAGATGGTATGTTTCCTTATGCTAAGTGCTTCTATATGTTAGATCTGGTTGAATGTTGCGTTGCTCTGTTATTAGGGTTTACCTGTGTTGTAAACTACAGATGAATATTGGTGAACTATAACTGCTAAGTGCTCTGTTAAGGCATTACAATTGTAGATCTGTGTCCCAGCTAAGGTTGCAGACATCGGAGTCCTGCAACAACCCCTGCCTCTACCTCGGGTGAGACTTCATCTGCTTCGCAGGGGTTTCCGAAAGGGCTGGTAGTTAGGGTTTTGTTGGTGCGTTGTTGTAAGCGTTGAACCCTTGGTCTTCCCTTGTGCCAACAAATGGTTCTGTTGCCGGGACTGGAACTATGATTGTTGGGAACTAAAGAAAAGATAAATCTATGTGCGTAGATATGTTTCCCTAGTGCGCAGTATTCTACTTGACCTGTGAAGCTCTATGCCAAGAATAAGAGTCAGATCTGAAGAAAAGAGGTAAGACCTGAAATCTTTGTGCTCTGATAAAAGTAAAGTAGAAGTTTTGGTTAAAGATATAAGATCCTAAAGTTGTGTGCTCTGATAAAGGTAAGAACAGTGAAAAGTTTTGATTGAAAAGGTAAGATAAGTGGAAATTTTTGTTTCAAAAGTATGGATCTAGGTATGTTTGATAAATTTTATCCTAGCTTGAAAAGTAGGGCACAACTAGATGAAAGAAGGGTTGATATGAGTAGATCTGACAAAAATAGTGAAAGATATGTTATTCCTATGCATAGAAAGAATGTTTGGACTAACAAATGGATGCAGGATCATAGAAAGATTTTTTTGCAGGTTAGCTACTATGATCCTAGTGCACAGTAAAAGAAATGATGGGGATCATTTAAGAGAAAGAGAAGACTAACCCTTTGTTACCGTTGCAAAAGATTAGGACATCTTGCTAAGGAATGCCCTGGTAGAAGACCTAGTTGTCTCTGTTTTAAAGCTATGGATCATGAAGTTTTAGATTTCCCTAGAATGATTGCTAAGCTTGACAAAATGAATATGAGACAAGAAAACCCTGAGGAAGGTCACGAAACTGAGACCATGGCAGAGCCTCAGAAAGAATCAGAGAATGTATTGCTACAAATGAAAGAAACCCTAATTGATCATAGAAATATCAAATTATCAGAGATCTTCAAAGAAAAAGAATGCATAAAAGCAAGAATAGGAGACTTCGACATTGACTGTGTTCTGGATGAAGAAACACAGGTAAATATCATAATAGAAAAAACTTGGGAAACTTTAGGAAAGCCTGCTATGATTCCTTCATTGGGAGGAATAAGATTATTTAGAGCAAAGTTGATAACCCTATGTGGAAGACTCACCTAGATATCTATGAGTGTTCATGGAACTTCGACAAAGGAAGATTTTGAGATTGTTAAATTTATTGAGAACAACGCCCCATTTTCTATATTACTAGGAAAACCTTGGATTGAAAAGGATCAGGCCAGAAGAAAAGAAGAGGAAGTCTTAGAGAAAAAGAAGAAAGAATTAAAAGATTTCATGACTAGGAGGATAACACACTTGATTGAAGAACAAAAGAACAGATCGAATCTACTTAGAACTAGAAACTTGGATGTCGAAGTTAAAAGAACACAATAAGACTCACAGAACATTGAAGCACCTACCCCAGATGGTGAAGACGTATTACTCTCTGACCCTATGAAAGAATCTCAACAGCGTGAAGTTACTATGCCAAAAGGAGATAAGAATCAGAATGGAAAGAGGAATATCGAGACGAAGATCACCGGGAAGAAGGATAGAAAGCTCAGTAAGAAGAGAGCAAAGATAGAAAAGTTATAGAAGGTTCCAGAGGGGACTTCACAGAGGGAAGGTTTTCAAGACTGGAACTTCGCCAGAATATCAGAACAACACAACATGGCACTTCGCCATGGTGAAGCGATATAGTCATTGGAAGCATTATAACTGTTATCTCGATGACAAGAACAGTTAGAGCAATAGTAATAGCCCGAAGACTCACCATCAGACCGTTGGGACCGCGCCACAACGGATAGAACCGCATTGACGAATACCTCTCATTCGTTGGAGAGATCTGTGACATCATGTATACTTAGTCCATCGACTGTTGCGCCGAGAACACTTTTGTGAATTGTATCCAAGCCAACTCATTGCTACCGCGTTGTGTTTATTGATATCAACACCTGTTCCATTGCATTGTGCACTCATTCATCCACCCGAGTTATCCGATATAAACGTGCATGTCGAATGATCTCAGCGCTACAGATAAATTCGTCGAAGAAGTTCTCATCGATCTCATGGTTGAGAAAGTAAGGTCCGCAGGTATTCAAGAATCATCGACGAGAGGAGTGCAAGCCTCTCCGTCGACTGCTTGCGGATCCAGACCATCCCAACTGGCAGTAGAGAAGATAACTAAGCACATATATGACCTAGAAAATGGGAAGTTAATCCCAACCATCTTACCCGACTACATCCTGCCTCTGGCTGGCATGGTGAGTCGTGATAGTGTCCCAAGGGACTTTGATTACACCATGGTTACTGCATACCTCCCGAAGGGGATACATGCAGTTAGAACGCAGTAGGATAAGATCATGACGTTGAAGTTCAGTGACTTCAACCTAGGAGACTGCAATAACCATAGTATGCTTGCTCCTTACAAATACTTGACCAAGACAAAGGGGAAGAACTAAAACAATCCCCCAGCCATGGAGTATGAACCTTGTGAAGTCCACCCTCTTGAATGTAATGAAGATTCTGAACTTTGGAAGGCACCAGGAGGTTAACGCATGTGTTAAGCTCCTTATTTCATGTTACCATGGTGGCTACCTATGTCTATACCGATGCATCATAGTCGATCCAACGCTGATCCATAGGATCACCGGATTGAGCATGCAGGGACCTGACCCACATGACTTCTACCCAGGGAAGGCTATAGATCACGCATTGGCATAGAGAATCAAAGACACATATGGTGATGTAGAAAAGGGGACGTGAGGCTATAAGGTAGCTTCCATCTAGAATGGTGCAGTGCACCTAGCCTGCCAGCTAATCGCAGGAAATATCGTGAGAAAGAACATACCTACACAGGTCACAAGATTCATTGTTGACCTCACCAGAAAATGTTTGGAAGGACTCCAGATGATCTGGGTGAAGTACTTGATCATCCAGTTGGAATTAGACTTTCGTGAAGCTCAGGATTAGGGCTATGAGTTCCATTTTAGCTAACTCCTAATCCTCATCACATTTACTGCTTGGGAGATGTCGAAAGGTGTGACCTTCTCAGACATTGAGCCATTCGAGCCACTTGCTACAAATTTATCCACGCTCTAGTACTCGAGCGATATGGGAAAACAATGGTAGTTGAACGTGGTCTTCCACATGTACTATCTTCAGTTGAAGAGGGCCATCGAAGTTGTCCCTCGCATGATGCCAAACACCCTATACCGGTTCAGACCTCTCATGAAGTTTTGCGCAGATCGACACTTCATCTATATCACTGTGCAAGTAGATGAGCATAAAGAGGAGCTTCAGTCATACTATAAGATCACAAAGGAGGACCTTGAGGAGATAATTAAGGATTGGTCAACAAACCTCCTTATCCCTGTTGACCCTGCAAAGATGTTTGATCCCGAACTTGATAGCTCGGAGGCCACGCACAAAGAACACGACACACCTAGAACCAACAGAAGGAAGAAGACCGAAGAAGTCCAAGACTTGAGAAACGCATTGGAAGAAATTGCTTCAGTATCACTTGGCTGAGGGGGTGATGAAGAAGTAGAAGATACAAATGGAAAGGAAGATCAGCAGAAGTAAGGTGAAGTAACACTGCCTAGGGATCCTATTGATGAGGCTAATCCCTTGAATAAAAGGAAGGTTTCCCCCACGAAACCCACTTCCTGAAAGAAATCCAAAGCCACCTTGACTAAGATGCAGACTATGCTCACTATAGATGACTTCAACTTCATCATCGCAGCTGTAGCAGATACCTCACAGGACATCTTGCATAAACATGAAGCCAAGAAGGAGGAGATGTACGATAGAATCGAGGTTGAACTCAGAGGGGTACAACAAGCCCTTCAATGCAGCCACGCAGTATCCATTGCACCCCTACCATCAGAAGAACCAGAGTTGGGAGATGAGCCTACCCAACTCCATAGACTAGTTGATGCAATCGAAGTTCACCTTCATTGAGAACAAGTTGAGAAAGACCATGCCACAATGGCCCTGAAGCCCAAGAAGAAATGGTAGAGCAACGTTGGGTTGATAAAAAGGAGAAGGATGACCTTCAAGCCAAGTTTGAAGAAGAGAGGGTGAAGGTCAAGCAAGAAAAAGAACAGTTTCTCATAGAACATCTTGGAGTCAAATAAGCAGTCGACAGAGAACTTTTCTCTGTGATGGGCTTAGAGCCAAAGGTAGAAGACCGAGTGGAGTATTGGAGTATCAAGTAGCGCAGCTCCCGGAAGCTATCCAACAACTACAACAAAGAATAGCAGACTTAGAGCTACGAACAGTGCCTGACACTCTGTCGTATGTACGAGATCAAAGAGAAGCAACTTCTCAAAGCACATTTGAAAGAATCAAGGCCCTCGCCATTGAATGTAAATAACTAAGTGATCGCAGTGGCTAGACTTATGAGCGACTCACTAAGGATCCTGAATTAAAGGCACTGGAGTCAAAACTCCAGGAGGCAAAGCAGCAAGCTGAAATAGTACAAGTGTAGTTGAATCCCCTGTTAGCTGTTGAGAGGATGAAGTGATCCCAAGAACAACGCATTGCTCAACAACAGGTCCACACCATTCAGAGCAAAGTTATGGAAGTGACTCAGAGGCTCCAACCAACACAGGATGAGGCTTGCCAATTATTCGAAGAGATTGAAGTCCGAGGAGCAGAACTGAAGCAAGTCGTCACTGTAGTTGAACAACGCTTAGAGGGACTTGTCAGCGAAGCAGTTATCCAAGATTTCGGTAAGTAGGAGGTTGCGGCACAACAACATGTCGAAGAAGCTTGAGGCTTTTGAAGTAGAACTACCTAGACCAGAGTGACTCGGGATGTGTCATAGGTGAGTGTTGGGGGCCTGTTGGCCCTTGACCAAGTTTTGAGGATCCTTGGTCATGTTTGACCTAATTTTGGGACTTCGACAGGTTATCGAAGGTGGAGCGCAAGTGGAAGTAGAGATCGCAAGATCTCAGCCCATTTTTAGGGATTTTTGGGTTTTGGGCTTATGTAACAGGTATGGGGATGTCGGCCCATGGGTTTACCCATGTTTAGGCCTGATTTTGTAATGTATAAATAGATTTCTAGGTGATGTAAGGGGAGAGACATCTATGTGATGCTAGGTTCTAAGTGCAAGTAGTAATTGTAATTTCTTTGTGCATACTGTGTAAGACTTGCAGAGCTAAGTGCAAGTGTTTGTCAGAGACTGTGGAAGGCTTTGTGTTGTGACTTAAGGAAGGAGGATCTAGCAAAGTGCGCAGATCTCCTGTCCTCTGCAGAGTAAGATCTCAAGGCTCCGTGCATGTAGAATATTGACAGAAGACAATAAAGAGAAGAAGAATTGGTGGACGTAGCCCCAGGGTGGGTGTGAAACACATATATCTTGTGTTGTGGTTGCTTTGTGATTTATGGTTGTTCTCTTGTTTATGTGATTAAATGCTTAGTGCACTAATATATGCTTAGGATAATCTAATATGATATCTTAGTGATGAATAATGTGAATGAATGATAGAGCTGAGTTGTTTCCTTATGCTAAGTGCTTCTATATGCTAGATCTGGTTGAATATTGTGTTGCTCTGTTATTAGGGTTTACCTACATTGTAAACTAAAGATGAATATTGATGAACTATAACTATTTAGTTCTCAATTAAGGCATTACAATTGTACATCTGTGTCCCAGCTAAGGTTGCAAACATCGGAGTCCTACAACCACCCCGGCCTCTACCTCAGGTGAGACTTCATCTGCTTCGTAGGTGTTTCCGAAGGGGCTGGTAGTTAGGGTTTTGTTGGTGCGTTGTTGTAAGCGTTGAACCCTGGGTCTACCCCTGTGCCAACACATACACTTAGAAACCTAGAGATAACTGACTTCTATGAACTCTGAAATATCTAAACCCACATTCAGAAATTAACATAAGCAGAAATACACATTGCTAAGCAATTTTTGTAGTGGAATAAACACAATGAACAACAATCATTCAACTTAGAAATACTCAAAAATTTAGGCAATTCTAGGGAGAACCCCAATGTGGGTAAACCCAATGAGAGAGAGATTTTATTAGCTTCAGGAAAGATATATCAGCAACAACAATACAATTTCTAGCAAGAGAAATCCACTTACAACACACTAAAACTTCCCCCCAAATATTCTTCCTTGGAAAATGTGCCAAATATGTACTGCTGTACATCCTTCCCAGAAAACAACACCTTGTAAAATGTTCCCATAGTTTGTTGTATAGAATGATCTGTACGACCCTGTTGTAGCAAGAAAAACCCTCCAACTGCCTCGAAATTCATGCCACTTTGCCTCGATTTTCATGCCCTATTTCCCTTGTTGTACGAACTGTACATATCCGTACAGTATGACCTCCAACAAAAACAATAAATATCAACACTCACACATAAATATTCTCTTGGGATTTGTTCCCAATCTCTCTTGGGAAATGCACCCTCCTTGCTGCTCTAACTTTCCTCTCTCAAGCTATCTCATAAATCTCTCTCAATATCCTTCTCATTGTATCTTGCACACTACCCTAGGTATTCTCTTATAATATGAAAGTGACTCTTCACCTTCTCCAACCCTAGATCTAATGGCCAAGATCTAATCTTGCCTTTACAAGATCAAGGGCCATGATTCATTCCCTCCAAAATAAATCACTTAAAATATTAAAGTACATTTTCACTTTATAACATAAGTGCACTTGATGAGATAAAGTCACTTTAATATTAGAAGGTACACTTTATTAAAAATTCACTTACATAAAAAAAACCACTTTATCACAAATTTAGAAAAACCCATTACAAAGTCAAGTGTCTAGTAGTGTAGGTACAAGGTTACTTCCACATATAAGACACACATGCAGAGTACCTCCCGAGATAAAAATCTAACAGTCTCTCTTAGTGAGGGATGTACTCGCTTACATCACAATCATCCGGTCCCATCACATTGTTCTTAGTAGGAGCTCCCTCTGAACCTAGAGCCATTCTCAACACCTGCACAAAACTCAAACCAAAAGACATCCTCCTGACAACTATTATGAAACTTGAGCTCCTAGGAGAATCTAGTCCACCCTTAGCATCGGTTCAATCACACCAGTTGAGCCTCCTGCTAGTGCTAAGAAGAGACTCCCTTTCTTCTCTCAGAATGCAATATTGAATCCTTGGGCCCACTGTAGTATCAAGAGCCTCCTACTCCTCATCTGACGTTGAATCATCTCCTGAAGGTTTTCCTCACAACATGTACAACCTGTCCACCCGATCACCAGTCAATTGTGATTCCACTGGGTTCGCTCCCTCCCTGTAGATAAACACATGTCTCCTATTGAACAATGTATAATATCCAACATCCTCCAAGGCTAAAACTGAGATAAATTTAACCCTCAACCCTGGAACAAAGAGATCTCCATCAAACTCTAGGAATCCTTCATACTCGAGTCAGAATATAACCCTTCCAACTCCACATATAGCTCGTGCCATACCACCTTCACTCTCCCTTAGCCAATCATGACCTGTCTCTGTGATAATAAGGAATGCTTGCTAGATTTCTGTCATGTGACAAGGGGCTCCACTGCCAACAATCCATATGATATCACCCCCAAATCCTCCACTACCAACACTGGATACTAGAGTAACCAAAGAAAATTCCTTATCAAACTTGGAAATAATTCCTCCATGGATGTTGTAGCAGTTGTCTCAGGCCCCTCCTACTTCTTTCTCTTCTTCTTGTTCTTCTTAGGACACTAAGAAGCAAGGTGCCCCAACTAGTTACAATAGTAACATCTGACTTTAATCAAGCCCCTCCCGAAATTTCCTTTCTTCTTGCCCTTTGCAGTAAAAGAAACATTCTCCTCAGTTCTATCTTCCTTTTGTTCACTACTGTGAGACCCCATCCAGATCTCCTCTTGAGTGAAGTCATCCCACAACCTACTCCAATCTGGAAAAAAAAATCGACCCACCACGCACTTCACAAAGACATCCCATTCATTTGTGAAGCCTTTCAAGGATATCCTCCCCAACTCAGCTTCTAAGATGATCTCTCCCACTGCAGCTAACTCGTCCTTAACTTGGGCTAGCCGAGTAAGATAGGATGAAACATCCTCACCCTTATCCATCTTTGAGTCATGCATCTTATCTTTCAAGACCATCTTCTGGCTAGCATTCTTAGCCTCAAATAAATTCTTCAAAGCTTCCCACATCTCATAAGTTGTCGTCTTATCAGAAATATGTGAAATGAGTGGGTACTTCACACCATCTAGAATGATCCTCTGAGCTTTGGCCTCCTTTACCTCATGCAAATACAAAGCAACAAGATTTGTTGTGGGAGCCACAACAACATAACTGACATAGTTCCAAATCTTGTTCTCCTTGAGAACAACTGACATCCAGACCTTCCACTGCAAATAGTTGGAAATGTCAACCAAACCGATCCTCAAATCTAATGCATGCAACCATATTCCCTCTCCCTATCCAAAGGAAAACAAACAATAGATTTTCCCCTTTCAAACTTGCCCAAAATTATCACTGCTCACTGTCACTCAGAGCCTAAGCTCTCATACCATGTAGAAATTTAATGTCAAAATCTACTTATAAATATTATGTCATACACTTAGCAACCTAGAGATAATTGACTTCTATGAACTCTGAAATGTCTAAACCCACATTCAGAAATTACCATAAGAAAAAATACACATTTCTAAGCAATTTTTGCAGCGGAATAAACAAAATGAACAACAATCATTCAACTTAGAAATACTCAGAAATTTAGGCAATGCTAAGAAAAACCCCAATGTGGGGAAACCTAATGAGAGAGAGATATTTTATTAGCTTTAGGAAAGATATATCAGCAACAACAATATAATTTCCAGCAAGATAAATCCACTTACAACAAACTAAAACTGCCCCCCAAATATTTTTCCTTGGAAAATGTGCCAAATTCGTACTGTTGTACAACCTGTCCAGAAAACAACACCTTGGAAAATGTGCCCACAGTCTGTTGTACGACCCTGCTGCAGTAAGAAAAACCCTCCAACAACCTCGAAATTCATGCCACTCTGCCTTGATTTTTGTGCCCTCTTTCCCTTGTTGTACAGATTGTACGGATCCGTACAGTACGACATCTAACACCAACAATAAATATCAACACTCACATAGAAATATTCTCTTGATATTTGCACCCAATCTCTCTTGGGAAATGCACTCTCATTGCTTCCCTAACTTTCCTCTCTCAAGCTATCTCAGAAATCTCTCTCAATCTCCTTCTCATTGTATCTTGCACACTACCCTAGGTATTCTCTTATAATATGAAAGTGACTCTTCACCTTCTCCAACCCTAGATCTAATGACCAAGATCTAATCTTTCCTTTACAAGATCAAGGGCCATGATTCATTCCCTCCAAAATAAATCACTTAAAATATTAAAATACATTTTCACTTTATAACATAAGTGCACTTTATGAGATAAAGTCACTTTAATATTAACAACCTAGAGGTCTTGTGTATAAGTTATAACAACTTGAGTGGAAAAATTCCAGTGGAATTGGGCTCGCTGCAGAACTTTTCGATCCTGTCTTTATCATCCAACAACTTTAGTGGAAGAATACCTGTGAAATTGGGAACTTTGCATAACTTAAAATTCATGTATCTATATTCCAACAACTTGAGTGGAATAATTCCAGTGGAATTGGGCTCGCTGCAGAACTTATCGATCCTTTCTTTATCATCCAACAACTTGAGTGGAAGAATTCCAGTGGAATTAGACTCGCTGTAGAACTTAGTGGAAATGTATTTATCATCCAACAACTTGAGTGGAAGAATTCCAATGGAATTGGGCTCACCGCATAACTTATTGATCATGTCTTTATCATCCAACAACTTGAGTGGAAGAATACCACCTGTGAAATTGGGCTCTCTTCATAACTTAAAATTCTTGTATCTGTATTTCAACAACTTGAGTGGAAGAATTCCAGTGGAATTGGGCTCACTGTAAAACTTAGTGGGATTGTATTTATCATCCAACAACCTGAGTGGAAGAATTCCAGTGGAATTGGGCTCGTTGCAGAACTTATCGATCCTGTCTATATCATCCAAAAACTTGTGTGGAAAAATTCCAGTGGAATTGGGCTCACTGCAGAACTTATCGATCTTGTATTTATCATCTAACAACTTGAGTGGAAGAATTCCAGTGGAATTGGGCTCACCGCAAAGCTTAGAGGTCTTGCGTCTAAGTTATAACAACTTGAGTGGAATAATTCCAGTGGATTTGGGCTTGCTGTATAACTTATCGATCCTGTCTTTATCATCCAACAACTTGAGTGGAAGAATTCCAGTGGAATTGGGCTCCCTGCAGAACTTATCGATCTTGTCTTTATCATCCAACAACTTGAGTGGCAGAATTCCAGTGAAATTGGTCTCACTGTTGAACTTATCGTTGTTGTCTTTATCATCCAACAACTTGAGTGGCGAGATTCCAGTGGAATTGGTCTCGCTGTAGAACTTAGTGGGATTATATTTATCATCCAACAACTTGAGTGGAAGAATTCCAGTGGAATTGGGCTCTCTGCATAACTTAAAATTCTTGTATCTATATTCCAACAACTTGAGTGGAAGAATTCCATTGGAATTGGGCTTGCTGCAGAACTTAGCGTTGTTGTCTTTATCATCCAACAACTTGAGTGGAAGAATTCCAGTGGAATTGGGCTTGCTGCAGAACTTAGTGGGATTGTATTTATCATTCAACAACTTGAGTGGAAGAATTCCAGTGGAATTGGGCTCAATGTAGAACTTAGAATTTTTTATACTGAATACCAACAACTTGAGTGGAAGGATTCCCACATCTCTAGGGAACTGCAAAGCAATGACATATTTGATGATGTTCAACAACAAACTTGGAGGAACAATCCCTGAGGATATTGGTAAATGTGTCAATCTAACAATGTTAGATTTATCCAAAAACCAGTTGAATGGAAAGATTCCCACATCTTTACAAAATTGTACACAATTAAGAGAAATCAAGGTGTCTCGGAACAAACTCAGTGGGCATCTAGGCATGGTCTTTTCAATTACCTTGAATATTCTCTATGCTCATTCTAACAGATTTTCTGGAACTCTGCCTCTATCTTTGGTTAATTGTACTCAACTTCAATTACTAGATTTAAGGAAAAATAGATTGATAGGTGAGCTTCCCAATTACCCTTCATCTTTTCAAGGGTTACGAGTTCTAGGTGTTGGTTATAATAATCTCCAAGGTGGTATCTCTGAATGGATCACAAATCTCCCTCAGTTACAGGTGTTGTATTTATCCAATAATAAATTAAGTGGAAGAATACCATCTAATTTGGGGAGACTCCTAGGATTTCAAATCCTTGGGTCTTCCAAATTTAGTGGTGATACATTATATGAGGAAGTGCAGGTTGACATCAAAGGTGTTGAATATTCTGTAACATATGTGTTATTGGCAAACACAATATTTGACTTGTCTAACAATAATTTTATTGGAGAAATACCTCCAAACATGAGAAGTTTGAGTGCCTCACGGTTGCTGAATTTGTCTGGAAATCGACTTGAGGGGCAAATTCCTGGATCTTTAAGTGAGATATCTACTTTGGAGTAGTTGGACTTTGCTAAAAATAATTTGAGTGGAGAGATTCCTCGAGAACTCTCTAAATTAACCAAGTTGGCATCTCTAGATGTATCATTTAACAAACTCTGTGGGTGAATTCCACAAGGAACACAATTGGACACTTTCAATATGACTTCATTTCAAAGGAACAAGTGCCTATGCGGTTATCCTTTACAAGCATGCAATGAAAAAAAAAAAAAAAAAGAGGAGATGAAGCCCCTACAAATGTTAGTAAAAGTTGGGGATGGCTAAGCCTTGTGGATGAACATGTCTCATTAATTGCATTTGCATTAGGTGTAGAACTAGGGATTGAATTTGGTGGAGTTGTAATAGTGATAATCATGTGAAAAAAAAGCTTGATATTGGATGGTACATCCAAAAATAAAACCATTTTATGGAGTGTATCGATTTCCTAAATAATTTAAACTTTTATCAACCCATAACAATATTTTCATAAAATACATTTTAAAAATTAAAATAATATAATACTTTTATACACAAATAAATAAATATTAAAAAAAAACAAAATGATTAGATTTTATATTTTATATTTTAATTGTTTTTCATTTTCCTCACTACTTTATATTTTGCACATATCCACATATTGTAAAAAATTTATACCGATAAACTTTCGAGTAGGGTGCACGATGGAGTGACATGTGGCTCCGGTGTTCTTGGCTAATTTCTCAATAATTTCTCTTTGGATCTGACTCTTTCATATATCATTGTTTCTTTCTTAATCACAAATTAATGAGTTGTTGGGTCCGTATATTCATATTTTAATTTGTGGAATGAATATATTTAGAAGAGTAAAGTCTTTTTTGGAAATATATTTGAAAAACAAATATGTTTAAAATAATAAAATTTGTTTTATCAAAAATATTTTTGAAAATAAATACTAATATTTTATATCAAAAAATTAATATAAATATAACTATTTAATATGAAAAAAAGTATACCTAATTAATATGATTTTTTTTTTAACCAAAAACAGGGCACGGATTCCCTAGGTTGTCCACTCATGACCTATTATCATAAAGTGTGTATTGAAAATTAAAACAATTTATAATATTTTACAGATATTAGACTTGGTCGAGTTGTAACTTTAATCATATGAATTATTGGCATTTACAACACATTTTTAGTTACCAATTTTCTAAACGACATAAAAGTTTATCCACCCATAATATTGTTATGATAAAGTATATATTTAAAAATAAAAAAATTCATAATATTTGAGGAATGTATATTTAAATTAAAATAGTTTATATTATTTTATGAAAAATAAAATAAGTATTTGATTATTATGATATGTTTAACACTTATATTTTTATTTAAAAAAAAA
>ML779808.1:254449-273397 GCA_009831015.1 Picea engelmannii
TGAAATGATTTTTCTTATATGTCTTGAAGAATTACATTCATTGGAAGCACCAACTTCCTTTGTTTTCTAGCTGCAACTAGAAGGAGGCTTCAACCCCTTAGTTTCTCAGGCTACAACCTGAGGGAAGCTCCAACTCCCCAATTCTTTGGCTACAACCAGAAGGAGGCTACAATCCCCTATGTTCTCCGGCTACAATCGGAAGGTGGCTACAACCACCTGTCCTTTCCTTGTCCAACTGCCCTGACGTAGAATTAGAATGATGGAACCACTATCACACTATCATTGTGAGATATACCACTGTACAACTGTATCAACCTGTACCACTGACCTGCAACCAACCTGTACAACTGCCATGTAATCAATATGTACCTAAGATGAACATGTATCAACAAAAATACAACAGGTACATGACCTGTAGTGTTGCAACACGTGTATGTATGCGCCCTATCTGTTATGCAGCCCATGTATGTACACAACCAAACTATTATGCAGCATGCATATGCCTTCTGAAAACTAGGGTTTCCTTTCTCTTGAAAACTTTTGACCCTCTATAACTTCTTTCACATAGATATGTAACCTGTCACTGCATCTAGACTGTATCTGTACCCTGTGAATGCATCATCATACATATCTCTCTCTAGTCATGTGCCAAAAGTGTGTGTAATCATGAATAAGTATAATAACCCTCACATAATCTAAAATTCAAACCTTTTTTGATATTCAGCCTCTCAATACATCAACCAATACAAGCTCTCAACCATATATCACAAAAACCCTTAGCCATATGCCAAGAAATACAAGATGTGCCTCAACAAGAAGTATCAATGATAAATATACCAACACTGTATTTTTGTAGATCTGACTTATACATAAGATCCCATGCAACCACTATTCTTTCTAGGGAGAATCCTCAAATCTCCATAACCATTTCTCATGCATACATCAAAATCCAACTATTCATAGAAATAAGACATACCTTTTGAACCAATATATAGATCTAATGTATCTGAGAACTGTATACCTTCCTAGGAGATTGATCTCATAATCTAGAGCCTCTGCATCTTCATCTTCTCAGGTTTCCATGGCTTTACCAACATGTACGCACCCTATACATTTCCAGCTCGCGTACGCCTCAATATGTATGCACACTATACTCTGCCAGCCCACGTACGCCTCAGTATGTATGCACCCTATACACTGCTAGCCCGTGTACGCCTAAGAAAATAGGGTTTTTTAGTGTTCCCTGCAATTCCAAAAATTTCTCCATCAACCCTTTGTTAGAAGGTTTACAGTTGGGAGTAAGCTTGTCATTGATGGCAAGAACAGCGATGGAAAAGATCAACATGATCAGCAGTGTAGTGATAATGGAAGAGGAGGAGAAATAGTGAACGTTGGATCTTATTCAGAATCCCCGATGACCGTCAGATCTGTTTGTGGACAAGAAGAACGCGCAGAAGAGGAGGACAGATCTTAGGCGTTAGATCTGAGCATAAGATCTGACCATCATTGGATCAGGGAGAACCTACACGTTCATTAAAGAGCATGAAGAGGCGAAATGAATGCCGAAATATGTTGGTCTGACTCCATTTCAGAGTTTCACAGATTGGGAAATCCAAAGGAAAGAGGTTCAAACTCGCGATACGCGAGATCACGAAAAGATATTGACCGTCGGATCACCAAGGATTGTGGACCATTGATCTAAGCTCCATCTCGGAGCTTCGCCTATCGTGACTTGGAGTGACGAGAACCTCCATCACAGGAATCACGAGATGCGAACTCACGATAAGATCTAGACCATCAATACACCAAGATTCTGGACCGTTGATCTAAGCTCCATCTCGGAGCTTCGCCTATCGCGACTTGGAGTGAAGATAACCTCCATCTTAGGAACAACAAGATGCGAGATCGCGAAAAGATCTGGACCGTTGATTTATCGAGATCATGGACCATCGATCAGGGTCGATGAAGATCATGAGTTCACAACACCTTTTAGCGTAGCCTGTGGGCACCGCGTGTGGTCATGTGGAGGAAGGACCTAGTGCAGATGATCTCCACCTTGAAATTTCAGGGATCGCGTTTGGGAGTGTCGAGACACTGGATCATACAAATGCTGAAATACCAAAAAGGCGAATTGTCACTGTAAACGGTGGTCACCGCCTGTGGTCACGTAGAGGAGGGAGCTAGAGAAGCCAAGCTCCTTTTCGGAGCTCGCAACATGAAGAGTCAAGATGACTCATCGCAAAATCTCCAAATTGCGATAGTGCGAAACGCATAAATCATGACAATATCCTTTAGAGTTAATCCAACAATGCAGGTGAATTTGAGCATAATTAGAGGGCTAATGTTTCTCCTCACAGTGTAACTACTATAAACCATTGATGGTTTCTACCAGAAGATTCGAATAGACTTCAGTGTGACTGTCTGAGGAGCTGAAGAGTCTCTATGGGAATCTTCCAATAGGATGAAGATTGGTCATAGGGGCAATTGATAGTTGGAAGAGGGTTGGAGCCTGTAGCTATAATAGAGAGGGTGAGCTCGATTGTAATAAAGAAGACGAAGAGTCTGAACTGCCAGAAAGAAAAAGAAATCTCGACATAACACCTAGTGATGTTAGACACATGGGTTGAATCACCAGAGGAGCTGAAGAGTCTCCAGGCTTCTTCTAGTGAATGAAGACTATTCTTGTAGGGGATTGACAGATGGATGAGTGTTGAAGTCTGTAACTGAAACATAAGGCATAAGCTTGACTATTCCAGAGAAGAAGAGGAGTCTCAACTGCCAGAGAGGCTAAGGAATCTCAGCAGAACACCCAGTGATGCTGGACGTGTGGTGGGAACCACCAGAGAAGCTGAAGAGTTGCGATGATCAGGCAGAGCACTCAAGAGGTGAAGGATATCGACGTGGTGTGAGTATGCAGAGGAATTGCGCACATTGCATGCACAAGGTGCACAGAAGCTATAAGTACACAGTACAGAGAAGAGATGTGGTTGTTGTTGTTGTTGTGAGTGATGGAGGTGTAAAGAAGGAGGTGGAGTGTAGCAGTTGAAATGAACAGAAGACAAAAGGTGCATTGAAGAGGAATGGAACACATAGTACAAGAGATATAAGAACAAAAAGTGCAAGGTATGCATGCAGGATGACAGTGAGGTAGACATAGCAACGAAATCTTGCAGAACAATGATGAGACTGGTAAACTATTGTTGAACATTATGTCACTGTAATAAGTTTCAGTAATTCATATTGATAATCCAGGGTGGTTGGGAGGTGCTAGGGAGGATTGTTGTCCTCATAGGTTCAAGTGGGTGCTTGAACATAGGGAGTTGTAGCTTCCATCTGGTTGCAGCCAGAGAAACTAGGGTGGCAGGATGGTGCAAGGGAGAACTCATGTTCTCTATTATACAGGTTCATGGCTGTATGATTGGAAGTCGGTGCTTCCATCTAGTTGGTGCTGGAAACACTCAGGGAGTTGGTGCTTCCTTCTAGTTGGTTCTAGAGAAAACAGGGAGTTGGTGCTCCCTTCTAGTTGGTGCTAGAGAAACCAGGGAGTTGGTTCTTCCTTCTAGTTGGTGCTAGAGAATCTAGGGAGTTGGTGCTTCCTTCTAGTGGGTGCTAGAGAAAACAGATTGTTGGTGCTCTCAGCAAGTAGCAACTTGCAAAACAGAGTTTGTAGCCTCATTATGAGTTGATGCTCATATGTATGATAATGTAAAGAATGTAACTATTACTTATCATATAAAGAAAAAGAGGTTTTTACCCTTTATGGGTTTCCTCAGGAAATATCTGTCTTTGTGTATCACATGTGTGTGATTGATGCTGAATATGATATTGCTTACTTCCCTGCACCATTGTGATTGTCATTCAGTGTTTCTGCAAAGAGTTTAAAATAAGTATAATTGTTTAAGAACAGTAACAACTGATTCACCCCCCCCACCCCCCCCTCATTTGTCCAACAATTGGTATTAGAGCCAACCCCTTTTATCTAAGGGTAGATCCTAGAGCTTAAACATGTCAAGTCATGAAGGAAATTCAACCAATAAGGCCCCTCTGTTCAATGGAACAAACTTTGCCTTTTGGAAAGTTAGAATGAGAACCTACATAATGGCTTTAGGTGCAGATGTATGGGATGTGGTAGATACTGGTTATGTAAAGCCATTTGTACTAGCTAATAAGGATGACAAGCTAGAATTTAGCTTCAACGCTAAGGCTATGAATGCTATCTTGAGTGGGCTTGCAGAAGCAGAATTCGTAAAAGTTATGCACCTAGGAACTACCAAAGAAATGTGGGACAAACTCATTAGCAGTTATGAAGGTAATGAGAAGGTAAAGAACGCCAAGCTTCAAACCTATAGAACAGAGTTTGAACAGCTGAAGATGAAGGAAGAGGAAACAGTTGGAAAATAATTTCTGAGAGTAGAAGAAATGGTAAATGCATTGAAAGCACTTGGTGAAAAAGTTGAGGAACCTTCTTTAGTTCAGAAAATCTTGAGATCTCTCCCAGATAGATTCAACCCGAAAGTCTATGCCATAGAAGAACTTAATGATCTAAAAACCTTGGAGTTTGATCAACTTCTTGGAACATTGACTGCATATGAAATGAGAATAGTTAAAGATAAACCCACCTCCAAAGAATCATCATTCAAAGCTGACAAGAATGAGGATTCTTAGCTGAATGAAATTGAAGCAAAATTTGTGAAGAGACTCAAGAAGGGATCAGGAAAATACAAGGGTAAACTTCCTTTCAAATGTTTCAACTGTGGTAGGATAGGTCATTTTGCAAATAAATGTCCCCACAAAAGAAAGGATCAGACATATGATGATGAGGAGAAGCATAAACATAGAAATTCCTTTAAAGAGAATAACATTAAGAAGAAAAGTCTCTGCGTAAACAATGATGATGATCCTTCAGATGATGAAGACAATGACTCCCCTATTGAAGATGAATTAAATGAATTCATGCTCATGGATAAAGAGGACTATGATAATAACAACATAGGAAGTGATGTTAATGAAGAAGAAGCCATGGTTGACATGGAAGGAGAATTGATCAGTGCATTGGAAGAGATTGTCAGACTAAGAATTAAGAACAGAAAGAAAAGACAAGTGCTGATATAGTTCAAGAAATATAGTAAAGGACCTGATGAGAACCTTGTCCTATTAAAAGAGGAATTAGAGGAGGCAAAGAAAATTGAAGATATTCTGAAACGATAGTTATCAGAAAAGAAGGCTAGATGTGAAGCATTAGAACAAGAAGTAGTGAAAACTAGGAAAGAGATGGAGAAATTTCAAGCTTTGTACAATCAGAATCTATCAAGTATCAAAGCCTCAGAAGGATTAATCACCATTCTGAATCAGCAAAGGAATCCAAAGCTGAAAACTGGTTTGGGTTATGAAGAGGGATCAAGCAGTGGTAAGCCAGGAAATGAAGAACCCATCAAGTTTGCCAAAAGTACAACAAATAACAACAACAAACCTGCAGAAACAAAGGAAAACATTCAGCCACCCAGGATGAGTAAAGAAAAAGGTGCCAGGACTGAATCTGTAGGACAAAAAACCAATGCACTCTTTGCTGAAAGACGTCATCAGCATGGAAGAAATCAAATTGCTCAGAAAAGACAACCCTTTCCCAGGTACAAATAATTTTTCTATGGTTATTGTTTCTACTATTCTAATTTTGGTCACAAAGCTATAAATTGTCCCTTCAGACTTAGACATGAGCAATTAATATTTCAAAGGAATAAATGCTTCCAAAAACAAAGAATGATACAACCAAGCAACAATCCATCACACACTGCAACCTGCCAATTTAAGTCTAGGGACATGCAACTAAGGAGGCCAAGAAATAATCAATGGTCAATGAATAGACAACACTGCAACAATAAGTTTGACCTGTTGAATAATGATATTGAATGCTATACCTTTCATAACTTTGGACATAAATCTATTGACTATCGATTAAGGAAGTATGAACCAGATTCGAAATCCCCTACTGAAAATGTCAAGTTTTGGAAGAAGAAGGAAAGTGACAAGTGTGGATTAGTGTTGTCCGCTCAAAGAAAAACGAACCCTTGGTATATAGACAGTGGATGCTCCAAACACATGATGGGAGACAAAGGCAAGTTTCTATCTCTAAGTGAAAGCAAATCAGGAAACATAACTTTTGGAAATGTTCTAGGAAAAATAAAGGGCAAAGGGATGGTGAGCTTAAGTAATGGAAAAGGAAAAGCCCAAGATGTTCTCTTTGTAGATGGGATGAAACATAATCTGCTTAGTGTAATTCAAATGTGTGATAGAGGATGTGAAGTGGTGTTCACATCCAAGGACTGCAAGATAAAATCTGTAACCTCAGGACAAGTGGTGGCCAAAGGCAAAAGGACAATAAATAATGTATATGTGCTGAAAGAAAATGAAGAAGAATGTCATCTAAGCAGACATGATGAAAGATGGTTATGGCATAGGAGACTTGGAAATCTAAAATTTGACCACTTAATCAAACTCAAAAAACTCGAGGAAGTAAAAGATCTTCCGAGGATATCAAAGCCCCAAGATTCAATGTGTAAACCCTGCCAAGTAGGGAAACAAAACAAGACATAGTTTAAGTCCAATAGCTTTACTTCAACAAAGAAACCACTCCAACTAGTTCATATGGATTTATGTGGACCATCAAGACAGGAAGGCATAGGGAAAGAAAACTACTTCATGTTGATTATCGATGATTACTCTAGACTTACTTGGGTTGCCTTTCTCAAAGAAAAAGATGAAGCATTTGATAAGTTTAAAATATTTAAGGCTTTAATAGAGACTCAAACAGGCAAGAGATTAAAGGCAGTAAGATCAAATCAGGGATGAGAGTTTATGTCAAGAGACTTCAAGGAATTCTGTGATGAGCATGGGATCAAGAGAGAATACACAATCCCAATAACTCCACAACAAAATGGAGTTGTTGAGAGGCAAAACAAAACAGTGCAGGAGATGGCCAGGTCAATGATGAATGAGAAGAACATTGGCCAAACCTACTGGGTAGAAGCAATACAAACAGTAGTCCATGTTCTTAACAAATCTCACCTCAGACCACAAAGTGACAAGACACCTTATGAACTGTGGTTTGGAAGGCTTGCCTCAATCAAACACTTCAAAGTCTTTGGGAGTAAATGCTACATAAAGAATGATGATGAGAACCTCGGAAAATATGATGACAGGGCTAATGAAGGCATCTTCTTAGGGTATGCTACAAATAGTAAAGGATATAGATGCTATAATAAGAGGCTGCATAAAATGGTTGATTGTATTGATGTAAAAATTGATGAAGGAATCCCAGCAAGAGAGGTGTGCAGTAATGAGTCTCCTACAGAAGACATAGCTAAAGTTGAAGATGAACAGGTCCAAGAATCAGAAAATGAAGACTCTGAATCAGATGAATATTCAGACACTTAGACAGACTCAAATCAGCAGTCAACTACAAATCCCTCTTCCAGAATCATTCAAAAGAATCATTCTGCAAGTTAGATAGTTGGAGAAAAAGACAAAGGTGTACAAACTAAGAGAAAGCTAATCAAAAACATCGAACAATCTCATATAGCCTTCATATCCATGCTGGAACCCAAGAATTTTAATGAAGCCAACAAAGATGACCACTGGGTTAAAGAAATGAATGATGAACTTGATCAGATTGAGAAAAACAATACGTGGAAGATGGTTCAAAGACCTGAAGGTAAAAACGTCATTGGCTCCAAATGGATTTTTAAGAATAAGTTAAATGAGCAAGGACAAGTTATCAGGAACAAAGCAAAGTTAGTCTGTAAAGGCTATGCTTAGATAGAAGGACTAGATTTTGATGAAACATTTGCGCCCATAGCAAGACTAGAAGCTATCATAATGTTTCTTGCCTATGCTTGTCATAAAAGGTTTAAAGTCTATCAAATGGATGTCAAGTCGGCTTTTCTAAATGGAGATTTAAGCGAATATGTCTACAATGAACAACCAGAGGGTTTTGAACTATTTGATAACCCTGACTTAGTATGCAAGCTAAAGAAAGCTTTATATGGGCTAAAACAAGCCCTTCAAGCCTGGTATCACAAACTGGATACGTATCTCAAAGAAAATGGGTTCAAGAGAGGAACAATTGACAACAATTTGTATATTAAATCAAAGGATAATAATTTTCTCATCGTATTGGTCTATGTAGATGACATCATCTTTGGATGTCATAAGGATCCATTGGTACAATGGTTTGCTTCTGCCATGGAATCAAAATTTGAAATGTCTATGATAGGAGAACTGTCATTTTTTCTTGGTCTGCAAATTACTCAGAGGACTGAAGGAATGTTCATCTCTCAAGAAAAATATATAAGAGAAATGTTGAAAAGGTTTCAAATGGAAGATTCTAAACCTGTGGGTACACCTATGGTTACTGGATGTAAATTAAGCAAGGATGATGACTCACCTGATGTTGATCAAAGCTCATATAGATCAATGATTGGAAGCCTATTGTACATCACAACATCTCGCCCAGACATAATGCATGTTGTAGGAATGGTAGGAAGATATCAGGCTGCACCTAAACAGTGTCATTTGCAAGCTGTCAAAAGGATATTTAGGTATTTGAAAGAAACAATGACTTATGGTCTGTGGTATCCCATAAATCAAAATATTTAGCTGACTACTTATTCATATGTAGATTGGGAAAACTGTGTTGATGAGAGAAAAAATACCAGTGGAGGAGCATTCTTCCTGGGTGACTCCTTAGTAGCCTGGCTTAGTAAAAAGCAAGGTTCCATTTCTTTATCAACCACAGAGGTAGAGTACATTGTTGTTGCTACCTATTGCACTCAGGTATTATGGATGATTCAGACACTTGCATACTTGGAGGTAAAATACACTGCACCAATCCCAATTCATTGTCATAACACTAGTGCCATCAGTTTGTCTAAAAATATCGTATTCCACTCCAAGACCAAGCATATTCCCATAAAATATCATTTTCTGAGAGAGCAGGTCTCCAATCAGATTGTTTAGGTCCATTACATTCCAACCACAGAGCAAATTGCAGACATTTTTACTAAACCTCTACCCAAGACACCATTTGAATATCTCAGACATAAGCTGGGTGTTATCCCATCTCACATGTAAGAAAGTCCATCCTATCAGGGGGAGTCTTGTATTGATTGCATATCTGATACCTCATAAAATTACTGCAACAACTCAGGGGGAGCGTGTTTTCTTTGACATTGATGTCAAAGGGGGAGAAAAGGAGTGGTGTGGATCGAATGCTACAGTTGGAGGTCCAAATAGATTAGCGCAGTCATTCAGGGTTGCCATCAATGCCAAAGGGGGAGATTGTTGGAAGGTTTATAGTTGGGAGTAAGCTTGTCATTGATGGCAAGAACAATGATGGAAAAGATCAGCATGATCAACAATGCAGTGATAATGGAAGAGGAGGAGCAACAGTGAACGTTGGATCTTATTCAAAATCCCCGATGACCGTCAGATCTGTTTGTGGACAAGAAGAACGCACAAAAGAGGAGGACAGATATTAGGCGTCAGATCTGAGCATAATATACGACCATCGTTGGATCAAGGAGAACCTTCACGTTCATTAAAGAGCATGAAGAGGCAAAATGAATGCCAAAATATGTTGGTCTGACTCCATTTCAGAGTTTCGCAGATCGAGAAATCCAAAGGAAAGAGGTTCAAACTCGCGATACGCGAGATCACGAAAAGATCTTGATCATCAAATCACCAAGGATTTTGGACCGTTGATCTAAGCTCCATCTCGGAGCTTCGCCTATCATGACTTGGAGTGACGAGAACCTCCATCATAGGAATCATGAGATGCGAACTCATGATAAGATCTGGACCATCAATACACCAAGATTATGGACCATTGATCTAAGCTCCATCTTGGAGCTTTGCCTATCGCGAATTGGAGTGAAGAGAACCTCCATCTTAGGAATAGCGAGATGCGAGATCACGAAAAGATCTGGACCATTGATTCATTGAGATCATGGACCACCATTCAAGGTCGATGAAAATCATGAGTTCACAGTGCCTTTTAGCGCAGCCTGTGGGCACCACATGTGGTCACGTGGAGGAAGGACCTAGTGCAGATGATCTCCACCTCGAAATTTTAGGGATCGCACTTGGGAGTGTCGAGACACTGGATCATATGAATGTTGAAATACCGAAAAGGTGAATTGTCATTGTAAACGGTGGTCACCGCCTATGGTCACGTAGAGGAGGGAGCTAGAGCAACCAAGCTCCTTTTCGTAGCTCACGACATGAAGAGTCAAGATGAATCATCGCAGAATCTCTAAATTGCGATAGTACGAAACACATAAATCATGACAATATCCTTTAGAGTTAATCCAATGGTGCAGGTGAATTTGAGCATAATCGGAGGGCTAATGTTTCTCCTCACAGTGTAACTGCTAGAAACCATTGATGGTTTCTGCCAGAAGATTTGAAGAGACTTCGGTGTGATTGTCTGAGGAGCTGAAGAGTCTCTGTGGGAATCTTCCAATAGGATGAAGATTGGTCATAGGGGCGATTGATAGCTGGAAGAGGGTTGGAGCCTGTAGCTGGAAGAGAGAGGGTGAGCTCGACTGTAACAGAGAATATGAAGAGTCTCAATTGCCAGAAAGAAAACGGAATCTCAACATAACACCTAGTGATGTTAGACACATGGGTTGAATCGCCAGAGGAGCTGAAGAGTCTCCAAGCTTCTTCTAGTGAATGAAGACTATTCTTGGAGGGGATTGACAGATGGATGAGTGTTGAAGTCTGTAACTGAAATAGAAGGCATAAGCTCAACTATGCCAGATAAGAAAAGGAGTCTCAACTACTAGAGAGGCTGAGGAATCTCAGTAGAACACCCAGTGATGTTGGACATGTGGTGGGAACCACCAGAGAAGCTGAAGAGTTTTGATGATCAGGTAGAGCACTTGAGAGGTGGAGGATATCGACGCAGTGTGAGTATGCAGAGGCATTGCACACATTTCATGCATAAGGTGCACAGAAGCTATAAGTACACGGTACAGAGAAGAGATGTGGTTGTTGTTGTCGTTGTGAGTGATGGAGGTGTAAGGAAGGAGGTGGATTGCAGCAACCGAAATGCATAGAATACAAAAGGTGCATTGAAGAGGAATGGCACATAGAGTACAAAAGATATAAGAACAGAAAGTGCAAGGTATGCATGCAGGATGACAGTGAGGCAGACAGAGCAGTGAAATCTTGTAGAACAGTGATGAGACTGGTAAGATATTGTTGAAAATTATGTCACTGTAATAAGTTTCAGTAATTCATATTGATAATCCAGGGTGGTTGGGAGGTGCTAGGGAGGACTATTGTCCTCATAGGTTCAATTGGGTTCTTGAACACAGGGAGTTGTATCTTCCATCGGGTTGCATCCAGAGAAACTAGGGTGGTAGGGTGGTGCAAGGGAGAAATCATGTTCTCTGTTATACAAGTTCGTGCCTGTATGATTGGAAGTTGGTGCTTCTATCCAGTTGGTGTTGGAAACACTCAGGGAGCTGGTGCTTCCTTCTAGTTGGTTCTAGAGAAAATAGGGATTTGGTGCTTCCTTCTAGTTGGTGCTAGAGAAACCATGGAGTTGGTGCTTCCTTCTAGTTGGTGCTAGAGAAACCAGGGAGTTGGTGCTTCTTTCTAGTTGGTGCTAGAGAATCCAGGGAGTTGGTTCTTCCCTCTAGTGGGTGCTAGATAAAACAGAGAGTTGGTGCTCTCAGCAAGTAGGAGCTTGCAAAACAGAGGTTGTAGCCTCATTATGAGTTGGTGCTCATATGTATGATAATGTAAAGAATGTAACTATTACTTATCATATAAAGAAAAAGAGGTTTTTACTCTTTATGGGTTTCCTCAGGAAATATCTATCTCTGTGTATCACATGTGTGTGACTGATGTTGAATATGTTATTCCTTACTTCCCTGCACCATTGTGATTGTCATTCAGTGTTTATGCAAAGAGTTTAAAATAAGTATAATTGTTTAAGCACGGTAACAACTGATTCACCGCCCTCTCTCAGTTGTCCAAAACCCTTCGTACTACCTCAGACTTTCACAACTTCAGATGTATCAATGAGTACTTACAATAAGCCTCACACAACAAAATATATTCAATGTGTTCAAGTGTGATTAAATGAGAGAGATTTTCCTCTTATTTATAATTTCATGTAGTATTACACTTTCCATATTTTAGGGAGTGCTCCATTTAATTTATTATTTAAATAATTTCTTTTTTAAACACTTTTACTTTTGGGGCTTCTAGATGACTCATGAGGGTCTTCCAACTTCACATGGCCATAAATATCTAACCGTGAGGAGTTATGTGACGTTCCACATACCACCGGAAATGGCATGACAAACACTATCCATATAGGATAGTTTCACTGACAAATTCAATTACCTTCATCTCATTATTCCATAATAAAGCATGGGTTCTCTAACCATACTTCTAGGATAACTCAATCCACAAAGCATCTTACCGTGAGGGTTTTCACCATAAGGGGACCACTTTGGATTTCATCCATTTGTACTTCTTATCAACCATGAAAAGACAATAATGATTCATCTTTACATCAAACAAACTTGGGTCCATTACCCAAACCTTTGTGCTATCAAACTTTCTTCAAGGGTTAACATCAATGACAACCAACCTTAATCAACAATCCCCCCCTTTGGAATTGATGTCAACACTCGGATGCAATACTGAAATCATGTCATGCAATACTGAATTCATATATCTCATGCTCCCCCTGGAACCATGCCTCTGTCCTCTGCATCTTTGTGACCATTTATCCTCCTGGAACCATTCCTTTGTCCTCTGCATCGGATAAATCTCTCCCCTTTTGTCATCAATGGCAAAGGTATCTATCCATTTGGGGTTGCTCCCCCTAACTGAACTGTCTTCTTTATAGTGCTTCCTCGTGTACATCTAAGACATATAAGATAAGCATTCAAAATCATTCATTTTGGAGTAGAAATAACTCTGATTCTGTGGCGAAGATACTCAAAGGCTTCCCGTGGAAGTGGTTTTGTAAAGATGTATGTCACTTATTCTTTTGTACCCACATACTCAACTCTGATGTTATTTTCTGCAACATGTTCCCATAGAAAGTGATACTTGATTGGAATGTTCTTCGTCTTGGAGTGCATTATCGGGTTCTTTGAGATATTAATCGCGCTTGTATTATCACAATAGATTGGAATGGGCTCATCATACTCAACCTATACATCTTCCAAAGCTTGTTTCATCCAAAGAATCTGTGTACAACATGCTGCTATTGCAATATACTCTGCCTCGATTGTAGATAAGGATATTGATGATTGTTTCTTTCTTAGCCATGATACTAAACACTCACCCAAGTAGAACATTGATCCACTGGTGCTTCGTCGATCATCAATACAACATGCCCAATCTGCATATGTGTAGGCAATAAGTGATAGATCCTTTCCTTTTGGATACCATAATCCAAACTCTTATGTTCATTTAAGATATATGAAGATCCTCTTCACTACTAATACATGTGATTCCTTTGGTGCTGCTTGAAATCGTTCCACCTGTCCAACTGCCTTTATTACATCTGGTCTGGATGATGTCACATATAGTAGGCTACCAATCATTGACCTGTATTGCCTCTGATCTGTTGACTTTGAATCATCATCTTTTCTCAACTTGCAACTAGTTTGCATGGGAGTGATAACTGGTTTGCAATCTTCCATTCCAAACCTATTTAGCATTTCTCTAATATACTTGGTTTGAGAAATACAAATTCCTTAGTTGCTTTGACGTATCTGAAGTCCCAGAAAGAAGGATAGTTCTCCAAGTAATGACATTTCGAATTCATTTTGCGTATCCTTTGCAAAATTCTGGCTTAACCTGTCATCATCACTACCAAAAATAATATCATCAACATAAAATTCAATTAATAAAATACTATCTTGACTTACCTTGATGTAGAGGTTGTTGTCTGCACTTCCTTTTCTAAACCTTGCCTGTTGTAGATATTTATACAATCTAGAGTACCAATCTCTAGGAGACTGTTTTAGACCATACAAGGACTTCTTTAATTTACACACATAATCTGCATTCTCTAACAACTGAAATCCTTCTAGTTTTTCAATGTAGACTTCTTCTTCAAGTTCCCCATTTAGAAAAACTGATTTTACGTCCATCTGATACACTTTAATATTTTTGGAGCATGCATAAGCTAAAAGCAATTATATTGCTTCCATTCTAGCAACTGGGGCAAATGTCTCTTTAAAGTCGATTCCTTCAACCTGTGCATATACTTTACATACCAATATAGCTTTGTTCCTTTTAACTTGTCCATATTCATTCAATTTATTCCTGTATACCCACTTTGTGCCGATCACATTCTTATCCTTTGGTCTTGGAACCAATTCCCAAGTGTCATTTTTCTCTATTTGATCCAATTCTTCATCCATGGCCTTATTCCAAAATTCATCCTTGTAGGCCTCTTCAAAATGGGTTGGTTCAATCATAGATGTGAGTGCTAGGTGCGTTTGTTCTGGTGAACACATTCTTCTTCTAGTCTCAACTCCCGCGTATTTGTTTATGATAATCTGATCTGAAGGATGATTCTTCTATACTCATCTGCTAGGTGTATTTGGATTCACTTGTTGCACTTGCTCTTATGCTTCTGTCAGATCCTCTTCATCTTCCCCTTCTTTTTCATCTTTTATTTCTTCTTCGTAAAGTTGTTCCATTGATTCATTTTCTTCTTCCTTTAATTCTTATCTACCTGTTTCATCAATTGTTACATTGATGCTTTCCACAACTTTGTTCAATCTCAGGTTGTAACACTTGTATGGTTTCCTTGTACTTGAGTAACCAACAAGTACTCCCTTGTCCACACGAGAATCAAACTTTCCCATTCTACCATCTTCCTTTTTGATATAGCATTTTCTTCCAAAATTTTTGAAGTGCTTCACATTTGATGGTCTTCCTTTCCACATCTTGTAGGGAGTTTTGTCAGTGTTGTTTTTGAGAATTCATTTGTTTTGAATGTGAACTATTTTATGCACTTCCTGTGTCCAAAAAATATCTATCAATTTTGAATCCATTAGCATTGTTTGAGCCATTTCCTATACTGTCATATTCTTTCTTTCAACAAATCCATTCCGTTGAGGTGTCCTAGCAACAAAGAATTGTCTTTTTATTCCATGACTGCTGCAGTAGTCCATAAATTCCTTTGAAGTGAAGTCTCCTCCATTATCATATCTCAAGCATTTGATTTTTGAATCCATTTCATTTTCAACCATTTCCTTATAGATCTTGAAGTTTTCAAAACCTTCTGACTTATTCCTGAGAAATAAAACTATAGTCATTCTTGTATAATCATCAACTAATAACATAAAGTATTTCTCACCTTTTAAACCCTTTGTTCTATTTGGTCCAACTAGATCAGTATGCACAATTTCCAGTGGTCTTGTCATTGAATATTTCTTTGATTTGAACTTGGTCTTTGTTTGCTTTCCTTGTTGACAATGTTTGCATAAAGTGTTGGTTTGTTTCGTGATCTGAGGAATTTCTCTGACTACTTCTCTTTTTCTGACTTTGACAAGGTTATCAAAATGTATGTGACCCATTCTTCTATGCCATAGACAACTTTCATCTTCATTTCCTAGACAACACTTTTCATTTCCAATTTCACTTAACACATATATGTTGCTTGAAGTTCTCACAGATGTAGCAATCAATTTTCCTGAACCTTCTTTTCTTATCTCGCACTTTTGTGAATCGAAAGTAACTTTATGACCTTGGTCACACATTTGACTCACACTTAGAAGATTATGTTTCATATCTTCTACTAGTAGAAAATGTGTTTTCTTTGTATTCTTATCCCCAATTCTGACTGTGCCTTTTCCAATGATTTTTGCTGAATCATCATTTCTGAAGGAGAATGATCCATCTATTTCCTTTCTTAATGTAAGAAACTTGTCTCTATCACCTATTATGTGTTTTGAACAGCCACTGCCAACATACCAACCACATTTCTTTTGCTTAGCTTGTAGAGCGAGTGTGCATTCTTCATTTCTATATTGATTCTGCTTTCTTATCCATGTCCTTTTCTGAGGTTCTTGTCTATGATTGTTGTTGTTATGTTGTGGTTCTCTAGGAGGGATTGTCATTCTGCAATCTTTGGCCATGTGTCCAAAGTTGTTACACTTGTAGAATTCCACTTCAGTGCTCAATGATTCAAACATGTTGTAAGTTCTTCTATGTATTTCACTAGGCCTTCTTGGATAACCCTTTTGTGTGTGACTTTCAAAGTTGTTTATGTTCCTGTTGTTAGCTCTGCAATTCACATATTTATGTCCAAAATTATTACATGCATAACATAAACCAAAAAATATTGTTTGATCCCTGGGAGTTGAAGATATTCTAAAAGGAGGTGCTCTTATGAATCCTTCTTCTTCCTGAGACCTATCTGTTTATGTTGGTCGTTGATTATGAAATATGAATCTTCTCGGTGGAGGAGTGTCCCTATAATTTTCTATGTAGAGCTTCCTATCACCTTTGATTGTTTCTGCATAGCTTTTTGGATATGTTTCTTGTTCTGTTGTTTTGGAGCTTGATACCTTTTCTGTCTGATTGTATCCAAGTCCGAACTTGTCATGATTAGTCCTTTGACTGCTGATAATGTCATTCAAAACTTTTGAACTATTCTGCATATTTTTCTTTTGAAGATCCTTTCTCAATGTGACAATCTATGCTTCCAAATTTTCAATGATCCTGTCTCTTTCTTCTAGTGGTTCTTTGAGTGCTTCTTCAATTCTTTTATCTTCTTCAATTTGAACCTTCAAATTTTTGATCATTTGTTCTAATTCCTAAGTGTCTTCTATCTTGTCTAGTTCTGCTTGTAGCTTCTTGTTTTTCCTCTTTTCTCTTCTAATAACTTCTATGGCACTCATCAATTCCTCTCGGTAGTCAACTTTTACCTCTTCAATTTCTTCTTCGAATTCTTCATATTCTACTTTGGAGTCTTCTTTATCAGATTCTTATACTTCCATGAATAGAACCCTTTCTATCTCACTATCACTGACTTGATCTTCATCTGATGATGAGACGTCTTCTTTGGTGCATAATATTTTCTTGAAAACTTTCTTTGTGGTTATTTTGCTTTATATGTTTGTCTTCTTTTTGAGTCACCTTCATCATTTCTATTTTTCTTATGAGGACATTTGTTAGCAAAATGACCAATACCATCACAATTAAAACAAATTAAAGGAAGCTTACCTCTATACCTACCGTCGGTTCCCTTGTTCAGTCTTCTGACAAAGTTGGCCACTTCTTCATCATCTTCTGAGACGTCACTATTGTTGCTATGTTCTTTTTCTTGTTTCTTTCCCTTTTTCTTTGATATTTTGGATGCTTTGAAGGATGCTTCTTTTACATCTGGATTTTCTTGTTAAGTTCTCATTTCATATGCTATGAAGATTTCATGTAGTTCGTCCATGCTTATTGAGTTTAGATCTTCTCTTTCTTCTAGGGCTGATATCTTAGGGTCAAATCTCATAGGAAGAGATCTTAGTACCTTTTGAACAATTACATATTCTTGAATTTCTTCTCCCAATCCTATGATTGCATTTACTGTTTCATTGACTCGTAATAAGTAAGCTAGAATATTCTCATCTTCCTTCATCTTTAGTTGTTCGAACTGACCTCTGTAAGTTTGAAGCTTTGTTGCTTTGACTTTTGAATCTCCTTCATAAATATTTTGAAGTTTGTCCCAAATCTCTTTAGCAGATTTACAATGTGCAACTTTGGTGAATATTGTTTCACCAAGACCATTCAGAAGTGCATTTGTGGTTTTGGAATTATTCTGACCAAGTTTCACTTCTTTTTCATTTGTTGGTGGAACTATTGGTACTGTGTATCCATCTACAATTGATTGTCAAATTTCAAATCCATGTGCCTGTATATATGTCTTCATCCTTATGCTCCAAAATGCATAATTTTGTCCATCAAACTGTGGTATTCCATTTTTATACAAGTTGTTGCTCTCCATGATCTACCTTTTAGTGGTTAAACTGATTTCTAAAGGAACCTGCTTTGATACCNGGGGGGGGGGGTGAATCAGTAATAGAGCAATCTAATCCATTTTAACCATATAATCCAAGTGTTATATCAATGTAGCATTATCATCCAATAACTGCAGAGTAAATAAGCAATGAACAAATGAACAATCATACACATACACAGTACACCGGTGTTTTACGTGGAAACCCAAAGAGGGAGAAAAACACATAATGTTTTTTCTTATATATCTTGAAGAATTACATTCATTAGAAGCACAAACTTCCATTGTTTTCTATCTGTAACTGAAAGGAGGCTCCAACCCCTTATTTTCTCCAGCTACAACCACTTGTCCTTTCCCCGTCCAACCGCCCTAATGTAGAAGTAGAATGATGGAACCACTATCACACTATCACTGTGAGATATGCCACTGTACAACTGTATCAACCTGTACCACTAACCTGCAACCAACCTGTAAAACTACCATCTAATCAATATGTACCTGAACTAAACATGTATCAACAAAAATACAATAGGTACGCAACCTGTAGTGCTGCAACACGCGTATGTGCGTGCCCTATCTTGTTGATACTGAGAGGGGGGTGAGTCAGTATCAAGTACAATTTAAAAACCCTTTTCAAATTATACTTAAACCATTCAATTATATCCAATGAGTAATGAACAATAGTATAAGAGTTACACCAATACACCACAATACACCATGCACAATATATGATAAATAATCAATAGTTTTTTGTTCAAGGGAAGTAATGACTTCCAAAGGTAGCTACAGCTTCCAAATGTAAAGGGAGGGATAAACCTCCAAGAGGAAGATACAATACTCCAATATCAAGAGAGAGTTGAACTCTCCATCCTTGCCCCTTCCTTCCACCCAAG